>VWPU01016837.1:0-44103 GCA_013398955.1 Callaeas wilsoni
CCAGCCCCGGTGCCCCCCGTGCGAGCCCCCCGGTGCGTGCGGCAGGGCTGCGGGGCTCAGCGGAGCAGCAGCCCCAGCCCAGCCCCGGTGCCCCCCGTGCGTGCCCCCCGGTGCGTGGGGCAGGGCCGCGGCGCCCAGCGGAGCCGCCTCCCCAGCCCAGCCCCGGTGCCCCCCGTGCGTGCCCCCCGGTGCGTGGGGCAGGGCCGCGCGGCGCAGCGCAGCAGCATCCCCAGCCCAGCCCCGGCACTGCTGGCCTCTCCCTGCAGCCCCCTCGGGGAGCGGCCCCCCTCGCAGGGCCCTCGCCGAGGCTGCGGGTGTGGTTTGCAGTGGTGGGAGTCGCTGAAATGGTTTTTTTGTGACTCCTTCAAAGCCGGCGTGTGCGGGGCTGGGGTCACCGCGAGGCCGCTCCCCAGCGCTTCTCCGAAAGCTCTTCCCCCAAACACGCAGAGCTGTTTTCAAACGCATTGAAATGAATCACCTCTACTCCACAGACAAACTTTTCTCCTCCTCATTCTCCTTTGAAGAGCTCACAACATGTTGGACTTATCAAGACTAATTTTAGAGAAAAACAGGAAAGAAATATGCAAACTACAAACTCAGGCCCCTGAAGACTAAAGCACTAAGAGCTCTTCTGAGGAGTGCAGATGCAGCGAGGCTGCCTTATCTCCGAGTCAGCGCTGAAGTGGAGAGCCACGTAACGAGGGACTATTTCCCATCTGCTGCATAAATCTAAAGTTACTTCAGGCAGAATGAGGAATCAGAAGATACTTCAAAGGCATTTGAGCTCTGTATCTGTGTCAAACCGCAGCTCTAAGCACTCTGTGTTGCCCTCCTATTAAAGATGAACTTTTGTACTCAGTTAGACATCTTAAAAAGCATAAAACATAAGTTCATTTGCTTTTCAAGTACTCCCATCCCCACTCCCCACTCGGCTCCCTTGCAAAACAGACTATTTGTGAACAAACAGCCCCGGTTTTGCTGCAGAGGTTTCATCTTCCTTGGCAGCACGGGAGGGGTCGGCTGGGTGAGCTGCAGTTTTCCAGCACCGAGAGGAAATGTCACCGTGCTGTCGGTGCACAATGGGACCAGGAACTGCTTCCCCCAGACGAGTCCTCAGCATCCTCTGGGCTGGAATTGTTCTGCCAGGGGAGATGCAGCTCTGCCCTGTCAGAGACGGGGGAGTTGCATGGGAGGAGAGCAAACAAGGCTGACTGTCAAGATAACCCTTTTCCTTGTGGAATTTGGGCTTTATCAGCATTTTTTTGCAGAACGAGATGAAATGTGAAGGGTTTTCAGCTGTGAAAATTAATTGCTTCGTTCTAAGCTGGCACTAAGTCCCAAGGCCTCAGGTCCTCAGGGAGTGCTGTGGCATCCCCACGCAGGTCAGTGACCACATTGCTCCACAGGGCTCCACAAACTGGGAGATGCTGTTGGGCGATGGGAAAGGGAGAAGAGCACAAACAGCCCCTAAGTAGAATCAATTTATGTCACTGAAACAAGAAAAAAGGGCTTTGCTGTTTCCGTGATCCACTGTGCATTTGCCAGCAGCTCAGCTGCCAGGCTCCCAGCCTGCTCTTTACGGGGTATTTCCTTGGACAGGGCTGTGGGTCTGTTGCTTTAATGAGCCCCAGCCTTGTTACTGATGGGGCAGCAGGCAGGGAGGGTGGTCCCAAAGAGATGGGGAGGATGGGTGAGGCAAGGCCAAGCAAAGCCTTCAGAACCTTCAGGATCTGAAGGGAATATTTGTCAGGAGCAGTGGTGAGGAAGAGCATGAGAAGAGAAGGAGAAAGTGTTGGGAAGAAAGAGAAGAAGGCATGGGCAGGGCATTATGCAGCGAGATCAGAGGAGGGCAGCACAGTGGGAGTAATTAGGGGTTTGTGATTCAGGTGCGAGGCAAAAGGAGGGGAACGTCCACTGGGGTTGGGGGAACAGGGAACAAGGAGAATTCAGAGCCTGGCAGCAGATGGGCAGGAGGGGGTGAGTGCAAAGGCAGGAAGGGAACAGCCAGAGGAGCAGCAAAGGAAGACACAGGTACAGCAGGCTCGAAAATGGCTGTGACACTGAATTTCTGCCTTAGAGAAGGTGAAGTGCCTGGCAAAGCCTGCAGAGATGAGATGGGGCATCGGATAAAGCAAACCAGGGGTCAGGGGCCAGACAGCAACACCCCTCTTTAGGAGAGCAGAGAGGCTGAGTGGGGATGGGGTACAGCTGACAGAAGGGATGGGAACCGGGAGCACAAAGATACGGGATTTCAAATCAGGAATTAAAGTAATATTCACAATGATGTCTTAAAAGACATGGAGCTGCTGCTCACGTGAGTGCACAAAGTCAGAGATGGGAGAAGGACTGGGGCAGGTTTGTACAGGCCATTGGGGATGCCCAAATTTTGGAGCACCTGCTGTGCCACTCTGGCACCTTGTCTTGGGCACCTCAGTGTCTGTGGGCACAGCAGGGACAGGAGGAGCATTTCTGGCCTGTGTCCCAGTGGATGGGCCCTGGCTCCAGGGGAGATCAGGATCCATGAAGGAGGTTCTTGAGGGATCTCTTCCAGCCTGTGAGAAGTTGTCCTGTGCCAGCAGCAGCTCAGATCAGATCGGACTCCTCTCATGTGGAGTCCTGCAAAAGTCTTTGCCAGTTTGGGATGGTGCCAGTGCACCCCAGTGTCACCCGGAGGGGAGCGGAGGGGAGCAGAGGCTCTGTGCGTTTGGCAAGCTCCATCAAACCCAAGGCAGAACAAATCAGCCCTTCTCTCCTGTTAGCAGTGTACAATCCCTTCTCTAATTTTCATTATCTGCAGCAAAGGAGCAATTCAGGGAACCAATTTTCTCGCAAACTCGGGGGCTGGGTTTGGCTGGACTGCTGCCTGCTCACGGTGTGTGTTTTCCCAGTCCCTTTCCAGCTCATGGTGGGGCACTGAGGAGGCTGTGGCTGCCTGCCCAAGCTGTCCCTCATGCAGCAATTGAATCCAGGAGCAGCATGGAGCCAACACTGTGCAGGAGGCCACAGCAGCACAGCTCTTGGCAGGACAGGGACCCCAAAAGCCAGCACCCCACCTCTGGCCAATCTGTCCTCCAGAAACACATCCCTTCCTGATTCCAGCTGCCAGCTCTTCATTGCCAGCCCTTCATCATCCCACATCCGGCAGGACTGCACCGATCTCCAAAGCATCCCTCTCCCTCAGCCTCTCTTCCCATCCCTTCCCCCTCTCTTCCTGTACCTGGTCTGCCTCTCCCACCACCCCACCTCTCTCCTTTAGCCCTGTTTCTGGTGTAAGAAATCAGTTTTTGGTGCCAAGGCCAGAACTGCCTGTGCTGTTCAGCTCACTGGAGTTGTAGCAAAGTTTCCCTGTCACTCCCAGTATTTTATTTCATGAATTTCCCTTTCTCTTTGCTACCGGGCAGTTTCAAGGTATGATCATGTAGCTGCAAGATTCCTTCTGTGTGCCACTAGTTTAGAGCCCATTATTGTGTTCAGCTTGAGTTTCCTTTCCATTTGAAGGACTTTGTGTCTGGGGCATGGACTCAGGGTCATTTTATCTCCCTGCCAATCATTATTTTGCCTTTCTTTGCAGCTTGTCATATTCCCTTTCAAATCCAAACATTCTCAATAGATTTGCATTGCTGCCTCAGCTTTCACCATCTCCTTTGGTTGTTACAAACATGCTGCCAAGCCTAGGACTCTGCCAGAATTCCTGGGCCTGATGGTGAGCTCTTCCATTAGGAAACTGGACATCTCATCCCAGTTCTGGTTTTCTCTCCTTCGAGCTCATTATCAATCCACAGGGCTGGCCCATGGCCCCTTAGCACAGAAATCTCTCCTGAGGTACCTTGGCACAGCCTTTGAGATCCAAGGACATGATGTTGCCCACGTAGTCCTTCTCCACATTCCTTTTCACCACTTCAAGGATCTCTTCAAGGTCTGAGACACCCGGCTCCCCCTACAGAAAATCTCAGGCCCTTTCTTAATAAATTCTGTTTATCGAGGTGTCTGTTCTGTTCCTCACGGCAGCTGCCCCGGTTGCTTGGTGTGACCCTTAGACCTGCTGGTGATGTGCTGTCCAGGTGGCCACAGAGAATTTTGTATGGTTCAGGGTCACATGTGTCACCTCCAGCGCCCGTTTGAGGTTGGAGCTTGTAGCTGATTTGATTCTTCTGGAATTCTTGTCTGAGTCACACATAGTCCTGGCTGTTTGAGGACTCTTCAGGCACATTTTGCTCCAACACCTCCTCTGACACCTCTGTGAGGCAATTCTCGTGTTTATCACCTGGAAAAGCCCTTGTGGTGCAGGAATCTCCTTGGTCAGAGGTGTTTGGAACATCATGCAAAGGTTTAACTTTATTTTTCTGCGGAGCCATGTGCTCCCACTGTCCTCCTTTAATAGAATGTCACCAAGAGAGGTGCCACTCCTGACCACTTGACCTCCTGATGTGTGGGGGGAGTTGCATTCTTAGCCTTTGAGCTGCTAACAAGTTGCTCTTTAAAATATTTAATCCCATTCATAACGGTTTGACACTTAATTTGCCCAGGTCTGGGCACAATTTTCTTTTCTGCATTTGGACCTTATATTCTTTTAATTTCTGTGAAACTGGTTCACTTTGCAGTTTAACCATGGTAGGTGTTTCAAACCTAGCAATGCTGTGGTACAGTGTTTAAAAGAGCATTTCTCCTCCTTAACATACAACAGTGCAGAAGTTTTACAGATTTTTAAACACTCCTTCCATTTTTAGGTTTATAAAGTAGCCTGGTGCTGCCCTAAAAGTGTGGTTTATCATATTGAAAGATAGCAGAGGCAGTTATGGACTAACAAGCATGACCAAGACCCCAAAATGGATTTACCTCATTTGAGAGGCTTTTCCATTAATTTGTTTCACTCCAGGCAAATTATATGTGCCTCTCAAATCAGGCTTAGTGAAGATCTTAGTCACAAACAATTGGTCTCAAACCTCAGAGATCAAGGGTAGTTGATATCTCTTTTTTCCTCTAATCTAATTTGATTCCCAATAGTCTGTGGCTAATGCGGGCACACAATGCACCAGACAGAGCGTTTGCAGCAGAGACAGGGACGTACAAGGCGGTGTTAAGATCTTACTCACATCATTATCTCCAGCTCCGGCGCTTGGCAGCAGTGCTGGGAGGATTTGGGGAGTGGAGGAGCACAGGGACCTTGGCCTGACGCAACCGGGGTCGAGAAAGGAGATCGCCGTCTTTTAAATATGGAAAGGGATTATCCGATTTCAGAGACAATTCCGTTAGCACACGAAATCTGCATAAACTGCCTGTGACCACGGTGACACGGAAAATTAAGAGATTCACAAAGGGGAATGGGTTCCCAAGCAGGGAGAAGGGGACAAAGAGGTTTGGGATTAATTCCAAAGCAAAGGGTCAAGGAAGGAGTCAACCTGGTGCTGGAAATGCCGGTCTGCATCACACACAGAATAACAGCATCCCCCGGAGAGGCTCAAAGGGATGGTCCATCACTGCCTGCCAGCATCTCTTTGTCAGGTCCTGCTGGCCACCTGCAGGGCCAGAAACCATCTTTTCCTTTATAGTTTTTTTTCCTTTCCCCTGACACAGTCTCTCGGTTCTTTTCCCTGCCGGAGCACTGAAACAGCTGGAATGATGCACAGGTTAAGATCAGTCAGGCCTGACACATCTGTCATCGTAACTGAGGTCTGGATGAAGCTCCCCCAGCCAGAGATGCTGTTATTTTTCCCCTGTACTATAGGTTTTGTCGACTTTCTCCTGGGATTAGCTGGAATTTTCCCCAGAGAAATTGCCCGCTCTCAGTTCTCTTCCTTGATACCTGTCAAGCTTTGCAAAAATATCTTCTTTGCCTTAATATTTTACAAGTCCAAGTGCAGTGAATGTGCTTTTGGAGCGAACATCCATGAGGAGTAGCCTGGTCTACTGGAAGGTGTCCCCACCCATTGTAGGGAGCTGGAAGGAGATGATCGCTAAGGTCCCTTCCAACCCAAACCATTCTGGTGTTCTCTGATTGCCATGACTGAGGAGAGCTGGGCTTAGCTCAGGTAGTCCAGTCTCTCCTTGACCCCTGGTTTTTTGTGTCTTGACCCCGTTTTCTTGTAAGAGGGTAGTTTTTGGTGTGGGAACCTCTGAGGGCAAAGGATGACTTTCGGGGGCCTGGATGAAGCAGTCAGGGATGAACAAGTGGAGAACAAGAGGAGAGAAGTCACATTCGCAGGTGGAATAGGGTGGAGCTGCAGCCAGTGTCCTTAGGGATAGTTTCTGCGATCCAAAATGTGGAAGATGTTTAAGGCCCAAAGAAGAGGAAGGGTGCCATAGGAGAAGATGGAGAGCTACAGGACTTGGCTGGGCACACTGAAACTCCAGCCAGCTCCTCCCTGCATCCCACATCTTCATGAGACACCAAAAGAAACCCAAAAGACCAGGAAGGATCCCCTTGATACTGCTGGGGAAACCTTGCCAAAGGAAAATCAAGATATTGTGGTGACCCAAAAAGTCACTTTGTCTAAAAAAATCTGCACCAAGACTAGACAAGACCACAGATTGTCCCCTGGAGACTGATGGAAGCCAGGGAACTCCTGAACCTTTCTCGTGCCCCATGGGAGTGGTCCAGGCAGGGAGCTGCTGTGCTGGGAAGGTTCCCAGAGTGTGGTGGAGCTGACCCAGAGCAGCTTTGTGCCTGCAAAGGCTCCTCTGATGGACGAGTGCTGGGAGGGGGCTGGGGCAGGTCCTTGGCACTGGTGGAAGGGGAAGGCTGTGTTGAAATTCAGTGCAGCACACCTGAGTGCTTCTTAAATTCTCAATTTAGCAGCACCCACATCCCAGCAAATGATATGAAAACCACAGAGAGCGGTTCTGCAAGAGGAATGTCGATGGGCTGTCAGGACACAGGGACCCAGGCCTCAGCCCTCCTGCAGGGATTCCCTGTGCACCCTGAAACACGGGCAATTCAAAGCACGGAGAAAGATAAAATCACGGAATTCCAGACAGGTTTGGGTCGGAAGGGACCTTAAAGGTAATCTCACTCCAACCTCTTGCCACAGTCGGGGACACTGCAAATCTGACTGCACCCTCTAGTACACAATGTGGGGAAACCCTCCGGCTTCCAAGGAGCCCCTGGCAGTGGAGCAGCCAGACTCAGCACCTGTGTCTGGGCTAGGAAGTCCCACCCTCTGTTTGTGACTGATGGATGGTGGCCACGGCACAGCTCTTCTGGAGGTCCGCTGTGTTCACCTTCATGGAGAAGGCATTATTTTCTCTGAGCACTGGAATAACTTAACACAAACCCTTACCAAGTGTGTGCTCTCAGCAGCAGCTGTCTCCTGCGAGAGCCCCGAGGGACACAGGACACAGGAGGGGCCCGGCCACCATGTCAGCACAGGTTGCAGATGGGACTTGCTGCTCTCCTGGCTTGCAGCGGGGCATTGCTGAGTATAAAATCATACAGAATCACAGAGTCAATAAGGTTGGAAAAGCCATCTAAGATCGAGTCCAACCATTAACTCAGCATTGATGTGTTCACCAATAAATCACACCCCCAGGTGCCACATCCACGTGGTTTTGGAACACTTGCAGGTGTGATGACTCCACCACCACTCTGGGCAGCCTGTGCCAGTGCCTGAAAACCCTTTCTTACATTCAACCTAAACCACCCTGGCACAACTTGAGGCAGTTTCCTATCATCCTGTCCCTGTTCCCTGGGAGCAGAGCCCAAACTCCCCCAGCTGCCCCCTCCTTTCAGGGACTTGGGGAGAGCCAGAAGGTCCCCTCTGAGCCTCCATTTCTTGAGGCTGAGCTCCCTCAGCTGTCTCAGTGGCTCCTGGTGTCCCAGACCCTTCCCCAGCTCCATTCCCATCTCTGGACACACTCCAGCAGACACAGCTTTTTGTTGGGACAGCATCCCAGAGAAGCACTTTGTGCACGCAGCAGAAATAGGAGGAGTAGGAGAAACACTCCAGCCTTTAAAGAGAGTCCAGAGATGAGCTCGCTCTGGGGACAGGTGGTTCGGTCCATGTGTCATGGAGCACGCCAAAGACTGCTGGAGGCTCTCAGAGACCACGTGAGAAACGCTCCGGCTCTTCTCAGCCTTGCTCCCAGGCACAGGCAGTGATGTGCCTCGACAGAAGATGTGTCACACCATTGCCTCCCAGGTGTTCCCTGGTGTTTGTGTCCCAGCACAAACTGCAGAGCCTGAGGGACAAGCAGCCACCACCCTGGCAGAAGCGGAGCGGTCTCTCATGGAATCCACCCTGGAGAGGCCAAACGCCCGGGAGGAATGCAGAGGCACAGTGAGAGCTGTCCCTTTGCTTTCCCTGCTCCAAGACACACTGCTCAGCCCACTGCAAAGTCCCCACGGGACCCCAGCAGCCGTGGAGGGCCCAGGATCTGCGTGAGGACCAGCCTGTCTCGTTTGATTACCAGCAGATGGAGGATGCATGCAAGAGAGAGATAATTAATTAATTGCAACTTTCCCAGCCTCCAGACTTTGGTTTCTATTGATCTCAGTTTTATCTGGAGTAATAGAGACAATTAGGAGGGGACACAGCAGCAGAAGTTAATTACCAATGGAATGGAAACTGTGTCTTTCAATTTATTAAAGTTTTATCACAAAGCAGCGCTGCTGCAGGAGCACAGGCAGAGGCAGCGTGTCTCCTTGCGTCCTCTGTGTCCTGCAGAGCACTCGCCGCTCCTGACAATCAATAATAAATTACACACTCATCCCGTGCGGGGTCCCAGGGAGCCGAGCCCCGAGGAGAGCAGCGGGGCTGTCGGACAGGCTGCGCTGGCTCCCGCCGGGATGCCGGGAGCTGCTCTGCAGGGCCGGGGACGAGGCACGGCTGTTCCTGTCCCGGCGCTCCGCGGAAGGCAGCCCTGCCTGCCGGCACAGCCCTGCGGGCTGGAAGGGATGCTGCGGGCAGAGGAGGCAGCACACACAGCTGGGGAAGGACCGGCCACCTCCGAGAGCGTCACTGCGCACGGCAGGGTCGAGATGTGCCCTTGGTGTTTCGAGAGCGTCAGGGACACATCCCCCTTGTAGATTTGCAGAATCACGGAATCCCAGAATGGTTTGCATTGGAAAGGGACCTTAAATCTCATCTTATTCCAACCCACCTTGGCACAGCGACACCTTCCACGACACCAGGCTGCTCAGAGCCCTTAACCATTGTCTCTGAGCAGGGCAGGGCTGCAGGAGGCAGCCAGGAGGGGTTCTACCTCTGCCCCTGAGTGCCATCATTCCGCTGACCTCCTTCCCTCGGCAGGAGGCTGGGATGTCAGTTAGGGGTCAGGTATGGTCCTCCCTTCCTTCTCTCCACCTGCCCACTTTCATGCCACCCTCCCCTCTGCTCCCTTCTTGGTGGCTGGACTCAATGATCTCAGAGGTCTTTTCCAGCCTGAATGAATGTGTGACTCTCCTGCACATCCTGGCCCAAGTCCAGCTCAGAAATGCCAGCCCACATGCCTCGTCCCTCCCGGCCCAGCCAGATTGGGCATCTCTCATTTCCATCACTCAGCACATCCTCTTGCTCACCCACAAGTCCTAAATTCAATCTGATTTCAGTCTGATTACTTTCCCCTCCACTTGAGAGAATTAATTAATATCCGGCTCTGCTCCAGTTTTTTTTTTCCCCAATCGATAAAAGGAGGAAGGAAAAGGTGGTGTACCTGTCATTAATCATCATTAAATTAGTGACTCCAGAATTAGCTCACCATGAAAGCTTGTGCAGCAGCAGAGCTGTGCTCTGTCCCTGTGCCAAGAGACCCGGAGCTCTGCACAGCTCAGGCAGCAAGAAACAGGAGAGAGAGGAGACCTGCACACGGTGTCATGTGAGGGAAGGGATGCAGCTCCTCCTTGGAGGCAGAGGAGGAACTCCAGCACAGCAAAGCACCTCTCTATGGACAGGTGCTTGCAGCTCCAGGTGCCTCGAGCCAACGCTCAGGCCAAGCCAGAGCTCCCCAGTCACTGCTGAGTGTCACCCACATCTCCCTGGAGGTGACATCCTGATCCTGAGTGCTGCCTCCAGGCCCAAACAGCCACATGGATGGCTTCCCTGCAGCTCGCACAGCGTGTGGCCTCCAGCTGCACAGGGAGGATAAAGGGTTAGGAAGGAGTTTCCCTGCATGGCCTGCGTCCCTGCATCGAGACCTCCACGGGGATCAGGCGATGCTGTCCCCTGCCCTCACTTGCTGCCCTCTCTCCTGCCTCTTTGGTCTCCCCTCATCCATCCTGTCCACTCTCTGCTCCAACCTGGAGCAGGAATCACGCAACCCAGACTGGTTTGGGTTGGAAGAGACCTTAAAGCCCGTCCCATTCCACCCCCTGTCATGGGCAGGGACACCTTCCACTAGCCCAGGGTGCTCCAAGCCCTGTCCATCCTGGCCTTGGACACTCCTGGGGATGGGGCAGCCATAGCTTCTCTGGGCACCCTGTGCCAGGGCCTCCCCACCCTCACAGGGGAGAATTCCTTCCCAATATCCCATCTATCTCTGCCCTCTGGTGGGAAGCCATTCCCCCTTGTCCTGTCCCTTCAGACCCTTGTCCCCAGTCCCTCTCCAGCTCTCCTGGAGCCCCTTTAGGCCCTGGAAGGGGCTCTGAGGTCTCCCTGGAACCTTCTCTTCTCTGGGTGAGCACCTGGAGCCAGCTCTCCCAGCCTGGCTCCAGAGCAGAGGGGCTCCAGCCCCCTGAACATCTTTGTGGCCTTTCTCTGGGCCTTTCTCTTTCAATATCCTCCTTTTACTGGGTGCCACAGAAGCCCCCGAACCGTTGTGGTGGCAGCACATGGAGCAGGAATAGTGGGATCAGAAGAAGGAGTTCACATCCCCTGTGACACTGGGTGAGTAGCACACAGTGGTTTGTAGGAGCAAATGGATCTGAAGATGAGAATATCCATATTTACATGGTATGTTTTGTTCCTCTGGGCACATTTTAGTTCCAGGTCCTTGAACCTCTTCCTGACCATGTTTTGATACCATTTTGTGAGTAAGCACCTGCTTTGTGCTGTGGATGAGGTGATGGTGGTGATGGGACAGCAGGGCAGTGGGTCTCAGATCACACCTCTGTGGAGCTGGTGTCTAAGTGACACCTCAGGCAATACCTGGCATCTGCCCGGGTCTGGAGGGTCTGCCTTTGTGACAAAGTCACCCATGCCTGACCTTCAGCAGCCCACCTGCCTGCAGCACCCAGCACGGCCCCAGAAACATCCTCTGCTGAACACTGAGGAAGTCACCGGCTGTAGGAAATTCCTGGTTGGTTTTAGGACGGTGGGGATGACTAGGGACGAGAGATCCCTATGGTTGGGTCTCAGAGTGTGTAGTTTATTATGAAGGGTGTGGGTGTAGGGGCCCTGCTTGGAGCTGCCAGCTGCAGCTCGAGGCAGGCCAGAAAAGTGAGAGAGCAAGAGAAGCAAAGGTAAGAGCAAGAGAGAGTAAGGGCAAGAAGAAGCAGTAGTAAAAAAGAGGGAAAAGAGAGCGAGGTTCTCATTTACAATATAATAAATCTTCTTCTGTGTTGAATATTCTAATTTCCATTAACCAATCTAGTACAAGATACAAATCCTATAGCATTTACATACAGCCTATAAGAATTGTTACATTACCATCCTATGTTATATTTTAAACTCTAGAAGCTCCTCTCTGGACCCCTGCTGCCAAGCCAGTAGGGTCTGCGCTGGCCCTTGGAGCTGTCTGCAGGCAGAGGGGATTGTTCAACAGAGAGGGGATTACCTTCTGCCGGCCATCCCATTGTTTTCCAGTTGTTCAGTAACTCAGGCTTGGTATCTCAAAGCTTGCTTTCATTTCAACCTCACTTACAGTTTCCCTATTCTCAGCATCTTTTGCCAGGCAATCATATTTATAAGGCTTTCCTGTTTCACCTTCCCCAACAACCGGCCACATCACATCTTCCCAGGGGCTGTCAGACATGGGGACAGGGAGGTCACCCCCCTCTATGGCACCTCTTGCTCACACCAGCACCTAATTTGCCCCAGCGGCCACACCAACAGCACCTCTGTGATGTGTGCTGTCCTGCAGTCCTGTTCCAGGGGCCCTGCTCTCCGGGACACAGCCCCTCTGGCCGGTGTGACCTCCGCTCCCCAAGTGTGACCTTGCCTTTGGCCCTGTTAATGTGCCTGCTTGTGAAGCCGAGCCCACATCTGCCTCTCTCCTGTAAATAATGGATCTCGGCGCTGAGCACGCAGCACCAGTCCCCTCCAACAGGCACAGCCGTGCTGAGGGCATGCCTTCGCTGCTGCTGTGCCTCAAAGCACTTCATTAGTACCTCAGCAAAGGCCAGAAAAACAAAGCAAATATTCCAATCAACCAGTGCTGTCGGAAGGGTTTGTCATCCCTGCAGCCTGGCTCTGCTGGGTCCAGAGCATCTCCTTGTGCCCAGTGCTGCTGCAGCCGCAGGTCTGAGCCTTTCTGACCGACCTCCCTCCTCTTTGAGACCCCTCTCATGTGGCCCATGCATTTTTTCCCAAAGCCCTGTGTCTGTGGGGCTGCAGGTTTAAGCCCCCATGGAATGCAGGATGTTTCCCACCCCTTCCTCCTTCTCCTCCCTTCCTCCTTAGCTGCATCACTCTGGGCTCCCCTGGGATGTGCTGTCCCTCCCCTGTGACAGCTCTGGTGTCACTCAACCAACCCTGCTCCTGCTGGGCACCACCACCGGGGAAAATCTTCCAGAAACTGCTCCCTTTTCGTGTGCAGTGCTGGTGTTGTTCCTGGCGGTGGGGGACCAGGCTGGATCATCCCTGGTGCTGCCAGGGTGATACTCCAAGCAAAAAGGGCAAAGCATGGAGCATGTGGGAGGTGCCCTCCACGGCTGGGCTGGAGAGAGTGGGCACGGACACCCTGCTGCTGCTATCCAAAGTCCTTCCCCTCCCCAAATTCCTGTGTCAGGAAGCCTGCATCCTTGAGCTGCCATTAAATCTTCTCTCCAAGGCTTGTCCATCAAGGCTTGCTGGCAGAGAAGGCAGGAATCAGGCAGAAAGACAAGCCGTGGGTCAGCTGCTGAAATACCTGTGCCAAACACGCTCAGCATCATGGCATTTCTCTCCTGGGCACATTTTTTTATTAAAAATACAAAAACCCTCTCTGTTTTGAGTTATAATCCTCAATGAGAAATGCAGAGAACAGTAAGCGGTGTATCCATGCACAGGAGTGGGTGCCTGTCCGTGCTGTACCTGTGTCCACAGAGTGTTTGTGTGTCTGGGTGCCACAGCCCCTCCCACACCTCCTGCTCCCATCACACACGTGCAGCCTTCCTGCTGTGCCCTGCACTGGTCCCTGAGTCAAGGGACAGGGGATTGGGGTCAGCACCAGACCACGATCCACCCGTGGTGCCAGGATGCCCTACCTATGGAGTGGGAGACTCTGCACAGCCTCCACAGGATGGGGGGCTGGACTGGGGGGCACTGGGGTGTTAAATAACCCTTTTTTTATGTGCTGCAACCCGTGAAATGAGAGCTGAAGGAGGCTGAAAAGGCCGGAGGAGATGATCTGAGATGTTCTGTGAATATCCATGTCCCTGAGCCATCCCTGCCTACAGAGCCACAATGACTCCACCTCTGTGCCCAGTAACTGCAGACTGTGGGATGTGAAGGCCACCATCCCTGCCAGGGTCCCAGTCAAACCAGTATCACCCCACTCTGGCTTTGCAGGCCAAGCCTGGACCTGCACTCACAAAGCTCCTCCCCACAAGCCCCTTGCACTGAGTGGCTAAAGCAGTCGAATTTGCCACAATCGAAGGTGTTCTTCCAATGAATGTGAGCATGAATTAATAATGGCACTTGGAAGGCTCTCTTTGTGCTTGCTGCATCCCTCCTGCTGCATCCCCGGCTCAGAGCTGCTGAGGAGCTGCATCCACGCTGACTCATTTTGCACTAATAACAGCCTTCCCCTAAGAGGGATAAACAGCACGCTGAAGTTTCTGCTGGCAAAATGCATTTCCAAATGAACTGCTAAAAATGGTTAACAAAAGGCTATTTCCAGCTCCTCCACCCAGCTGGAGCTGGCTCTCCTCCCTGGCTGGTGCTGTCTGCATCTGCCGCGGGAGCCACTGTGCAGGGAAGGGAGGCAGGGAGGGATGCAGGCAGTAGGTGAGGAGGTTTGGGAGAGGCAGGAAAGGGGCTGCAGGCAGGTGCCTCAGCGTGCACGCAGCGGGCACCGAGAGGGGACACAGCCCTGTCATGCATGTCACCAAACGGCATCGCCAGCACAGCCCAGCCAGGCTGGGAGCTTGTGCAGGTGTCGCAGGCACCATCCTCATCCTCCCGCTCCTCCCTGGCCACTGGTGCTGCCGAGTCCTGGGGTCTGCAAGGAAAGCAAGTCCCAGCAGTGCCTTTCCCCACTGCGGCTGCTCGCTCACACAGGGGTCCTTTACTTCTGCCTTATTTAGAGTAAACACTTGTCAGACACTTCTCTAATCTCAGGTATAATAAAACCCCCCTGCTCCCTGACTCCCGGATCTGTCATGTGAGCCAGCTGTGCACAAGGAAAGCACTTTGCATGCAGATGATTTATCTGTCCTCAATCTGATCCAAATACACCCCCCTGAGCACCATCAGGCAGCAACAGCTCCTCCTCCCAGAGCCTGGTTCCAGGACACTGGGGGAAAGAGTTTGCATTTGCAGGGATCACAGAATCCCAGACTGGTTTGGGCTTAAAGCTCACCCAGTCCCACCCCTTGCCACAGGCAGGGAAACCTTCCACTGTCCCAGGGTGCTCCAAGCCACATCCAACCCGGCCTTGGACACTCACAAGGATGGGGCAGCCCCAGCTTCTCTGGGCAGCCTGTGCCAGGGCGTCACCACCCTCACAGCCAGGAATTCCTCCCCAATATCCCATCCATCCCTGCCCTCTGGCAGTGGGAAGCCTTTCCCCCTGTCCTGTCCCTCCATCCCTTGTCCCAAGTCTCTCTCCAGCACTCTTGGAGCTCCTTTAGGCACAGGAAGGGGCTCTGAGGTCTCACTTCACTTCTGATCCACGATGATCCCATGTTCCTCTCACGGAACCATCCCATGAAGGACCACTGAGGACCACAGCCCTCCTGCAGGGTTCTGGGGGGTGCACACAGCAGGGCCACCTGAGAGCCCAGGGAAGTGCAAATATGTCATGAGCAGTAAAGAAAAGGAAGGTGTCTGGTTAAGGCAGGCATCTCAGAGTGCTTCCCTGCAGCCTGCAGTCTGCCCAGCTTTCCCTTGGGTGGGTGCCGCAGTCGTGGTTCCCATCTGCTCCTGCCCTGCAGAGACCCTGCAGAGCTGGATGAGAAAGCAGCAGGAGGGTAAATTTAGATTAACTACTGGGAAGAAATTCTTCCCTGTGAGGGTAGTGAAGCCCTGGCACAGGCTGCCCAGAAAAGCTGCAGCTGCCGCATCTCTGGGAGTGTCCAAGACCAGGCTGGACAGGGTTTGGAGCAACCTGGGATAGTGGAAGGTGTCCATGGCAGGGGGTGGAATGGGATGAGCTTTAAGTTTACCTCCAGTCCCAACCAGTCGGGGGTTCTGTGACTGTCTGATAGCTCTGCTGAGGGCATGGCTGAGGCCCACAGGCACAGCAGAAATGCCACCTCAGAGGTGCCAGAGGCACAGGATCCTCAGCAGTGCAGCCCTGGGGGCTTGGACATGGCCACTGGCAAACAGGTTTGATTGGAAAATAATCAGTATCTGAAGCAAAGTGTGATATTTAATAAAGGATGAGGAGCTGCAGCAGAGCCCGGGGGCCAGGCTGTCAGAGCCACAGCCGTGAGGCACAGCACAAGGGAAGGGTCCCCATCCTCATCCAGCAAAGGACAAGGCTGACAGAAGGTCACAGCTGCTGCTCAGGACCCGTCTGGACCCCAGAGGCACCAGGGAAATGCTGCCACCCTACATGACATCCATAGCCTAGCGCGCCTAAGTCTCCCAGAAATTTAGAAACGCTTCTCTGTTCTCCGAAATTTAGAAACGCTTCACCCTGGGGGTGCTGGTAAACCACGTGCTCTGCCCCAAACCTATTCCAGCTTCAGATCAGGTCTGAATAAAAAAACATTATTGATTTTGGATTGTCACTCCCAGCTTTTGATGTCTAAACTGGCAGTAGCCTTTTAATAATGTTTTTGAGGTTCTTCCTTCACCAGATGGGAAAAATATACCTCTTTTAGGCAGAAACTGAGTATTATGCTTAATGTCATCACTCAGGGAAGTGGAGCTTTAAAAAATACATTTTTATCAGAGTTCCTGAGAGCAAGAGAGCATCCCTTCCTGATTCTTGTCTGGGAGGAGGGAATGGCCAGAGAGGGAACAAGGATTTTGCTGTCAAGGAGCCAGGTTTCAGTGAAAACTCGAGCAGGTACCACTGCAGTTCTGCAGACAGCAGTGTCTCACCTGCAGCTCCAAACCACAGAGTAACTGGGATGCCGAGAGAGAGGCTTTGCGTGTCACGCACTGAGCTGCTGCAATCCCAGAGGGGCAGCAGGATGCTCATCTCCGGGAAGAACCACACCATGGGCAGAGCTTCTTGGTCTTCTCTCCAAGCAGTTTGGTTTTTCCTCTCCCTGTCTGTACACCCAGCGATGCAGCGCTTCAGGGTCACAGCAGAGACAAGTGTGGGTATTCCTTTGCTGATTCCCAATCTCTTATTCACTAAACTGGTGGCTTCAGTACTTTCTGCTAGTGGTAGCACATTCTGGATCTAGCAGCTGAGCGAGGTGAGGCTGCTGCAGCTGCCTGTCCCCAGGTCTGTCAGCAGTGACACACAGAGTTTAAATCCAGGGGGTTGTCCTGTCTAGAACAAGAATTGTCACTCATTCACTTTCTGATCGAGCACTTAAAACCTTCCAGAATGGTGCCCAGCCCGGATCTGGAGGCAGCAGGCAAAGGGACAGGTCCTTGTCCCTGTCCCCACTGCACAGGCAGGGATGCCAAGAAGGGTGACAGAGTTGCCATCAATCACAGGGCCTGAGAAGAGGCTTCTGAGTATTTAAATCATTAATTAAGATTAACGAAATGCACTTTTGCGGTTTATTTAAGTGCATGTTCCAAACCTGAAACCTGGTTGTTAATTAGTGAGGGAGACGATTTGAAAGGCTCGGTAAATCCCCTCTTAAGCCCCGGTGAGGCACATCCAGCTCCAAGTGCAAGGATATGGCTCTGCCCAGGGGATGCTACATCAGAGCAGCGTAGGAGACACACATCCCAATAATATGGGCTTTTAGGGTATTAGGGAGATCCATCCAGCTCAGGACTCAGAATGGGAGGCACAAACTGTAATCTCCTTGTACCACTGCGGCAAATGAGAGGCTTCATTTGACTTCTCCGAATAAACTGAAAAAATTCAGGGATTACTGGAAGGATTAGAGCTCCTTAGAGATCCCACTACCCACCCTGAGGCTCCTGAATCCTCCTCATGAAGGCTAATGCAAACAAATACGTCCCATTACAGGATGAATCTGAGCTGGAAATAAAAATGCACTCTTTTTGTCACATGAAATGCCTCATGAAGCCCAGCTGTAGGGTCCTGCATGTATCATCTTGTACCTAGCCTCATGCTGGAACCTCTGTGTTCACCGGATCAGATAACAGAATCCCAGAATCTCAGACTGGTTTGGGTTGGAAGGGACCTTAAAGCTCATCCACTTCCAACCCTGCCGTGGGCAGGGACACCTTCCACTATCCCTGGGTGCTCCAAGCCCTGTCCAGCCTGGCCTTGGACACTGCCAGGGATCCAGGGGCAGCCACAGCTTCTCTGGGCAGCCTGTGCCAGGGCCTCACCACCCTCCCAGGGAAGAATTCCTTCCCAGTATCCAGAGGACCAGGACGCAGTGTCCAGCCAGCTTTCAGGATACTCTGTGGTTCCCCGCTCTGGTGACATACATAGGGCACAGGATCACAGCCATCTTCTGCCACCATTCCCTCAGGATCTGGAGTGTGGAGCTGTTTCAGGGCTTTGGGCCACTCACTGAGGTGTTTGGAAAAACAGTGTTCAGAGTGATCTTCCCCACAGTGCAATAAACCAGACACACTGGCAGTAAATTGCATCAATTACAGGGAAGTCAGTAATTAATTAAAAGCTGGGATTCTTCCCATCCCTTATTGCAGCTCTGAAATTACAAGTCCAGGTGAAGAATAACTCCAGGCCAGGGAGTCAGTGCCGGGGCTGCCACACAGTTGCCCCCACACGAAGAGTCTGGAGTGGCCTCTGAGATGTTGATTGATTTGCTTCTGAGTTGGCAGCAAGGACATGGGTTTGACCTCTGCATACAGGAGAGGGCTCGGACAGGAGGGAGCGAATCCCGAGTGGCTCACGCCAGGGCGAGTGGAAGTGTCTGTCCAAGGGGAAGGGGCTGTGTCCTTGGTGGGAGCAGTGGAGGTGGCTGAGGAGGGCGAGCCCGTAGCAGAAGCAGAGAGGCTGGGGATGTGCCCATGGAGGGCAGCGGGCTGTTGGGCTGATGGAAGTGCCTCAGAGGATGTCAGATGCGTGTGGACCACCCCAGGACTGAGGGTACAGGTACTGCTGCCCTCTGCTTGGGGGACAGAGCCAGAGAGCTGCCAAAATCAGAGCTGCTGAAGGTCTGTGTTCATCAGAGCAGGATCATCAAATCCCAGAATGGCTTGGTTGGGAAGCGACCTTAAAGACCACCTCATTCCAACCCCCTGCCACGAGCAGGGACTCCTTCCATTCCAGGTGTCCGGGTTTCAGAGCACAGGAATGGGGAGGCATCGTGGCCTCCAGAGAAACGCAGGCTGAACACCTCCCTGCCTTGGAAACTTCCATCCCAGCCATGCTCGGCACTGCTGGGATATTCCCTGGGAAAGCTGAGTGCAAGGCTGGCTGACGGAGCCCGAGGCACACGCTGGGGGCAGAGGCAATCAGAGCCTCGGGAGCAGCAATCGGCCGCCCTCCAAATTGGGCAGACGAGAGAAGTGAGCCTGGGAGTTCACATCGATCTGGCAGCCAAGGTCAGGTAGAGGGAAGCTGAGTTCCCAGAAAAGCCCCTGTGGAAGGCGAGTTTTAACAGAAATGAGGTGTAATCGGCTGCAGCCAGCATAGACCTCCAGCTGCCATGACCCAGTTAACACCGACGCTCACCTGCAGGAAACTTCCACTCCATTTTCAAGGCCTGATGTCAGGGAAAGCAGGTCACGGCACGGAGATAAGTCTGGGAAGGAGCTGATAGCTGTCAGGATCTGTCTGGGCACAGGGTGCAGCATTTGTGCTGGTCATCCCAGCCCAGTGGGGAAGCACAGCATTGCTACAAACCAGTGCCTGATGGCTCCCAATCCATTGGGATGAGCACATCCCTGCCAGGTGGAGAGAGTCCTGATGGTCTTGCCATAGGCTAATGGCCCCAAAAAGTGCAAACCCCACAAAACCAGAACTGAGGCACCAAAACTCACAGACCAGAGAGGGGCACGCTGTGCCTCCCCTCCAGTATGGCCATCCCATGGGATTTGAAGGGAATCCCACCATGTCCAGGATGGGTCTCAGAGCCTCGTCTCCTGAACCTGTAGCATAAAGCCAAGAGGGAAAGGAAGGACAAGAATTGGGATTTTTTTGTTGTTGTTGCCTTGTAAAAACAGCACTTCAAGCTATTTTTAAACTTTATGGGGTGTTTAGGAGATACCATGGCCTCTCCTCAAGGGCTGAACAGGCTCAAGACTCTCTGCTGGAGTAGGGAAAGGGTTGAGGTGGGAATCAGTGGGCATCAGGCTGAATGTGAACAAAGCACAGATGAGCTAAACTGCTGCATCGGGGGGGATTGTGGCCAAGTCAAGGGAAATCGCTCATCCTTATGATCAGCAGCGGGGAGGCCATCTCTCTGTCTGCCAGGGGAACGGGAGCGTGAGGTGGCAGCTGATCTCTGCTGCAGCTGCTTGGGGGCAGTTGCAAGGAAACAGAACCAAACACATCTCAGTGATGCCAAATGATGTAACTAGGGGTGGTGGGCACACAGGGGATCTTCAGAGATTTGGGATCGACATCAGGAAATGTTTCTTTGCCCGAGTGTGGTCCAGCTCTAAGACAGGTCCCTGGAGCAATGGGAGTCTCTGTCCTTGGGGGGTTTCCAGACTCAGGAAGGCAAAGCCACATCCTCCCTGATCTAATGCTGGAATAGTCCTGCCGTGAGCAGGGAGCTGGGCTGGGGATCCCCGAGGTCCTTTCTGCAGCTCTGTTGGGATCCACAACACTGTGTCTGCTGACATCACTCTTCTCTGGTGGGACTTTGTTCCAGGGATGTTCCAGGGGTACAGGCTCTTGTCCCCTGACCTTGCAAAGGTCCAGGTTGGCTCCCTGATCCCATCCCAGCTGTGCCCACTGCCTGCAGGAAGGCCTAGGGCGCTTCGATCACTCACTTGGTCTGCTTTTTCTTACCGACCTAGGATGGACAGAATCTCATCCTGGATGCATCCACTGACTTTTGATGAGGTGGGAAGATGCCAAACGTGATCCATGGTGGCAATCAAATCAGTGTCCTATCCTAGAGTCCTGAGGCTCCCTGCAGCCAGCAGTCCTGTGGAACACGCTGGGCTCTGCAGAGAGCAGTGTGAGCAGCCCTCAGTCCCCAGCCAGGCCCTGCCGTTCCCAAAAGCCTTTTGCTTCCTCTGCCCTGCCAGGACAGCTCAGCTCTGCAGGGCAGGGTCTCCTGCTGCTCAGCCTGGGGTTCCTGGCGTGTTGTCAGCACAGCTTGGGGCACCCTGCTCTGATACCGTCTTATTTATGGCACATCCTTCCTGTCTTCTCCCTGCTATTATTGCCTGAAATGCTGTAATTTAGATTCCGGCTGTGTTTGATTGCAAACTCCCCCAATCTACAAATTTCAGTGACAAGCACTAGAGCAGCTCATTTACATGCCAAAGTGATCAATCTGGAACTGCTTGTTACACCAGAGAATAAATAAATAATGGATATATTAAAGAATGGGGAACAATCAGCCAAATTAACCAATAGATGTTGAATAATGACAAGCCCTGACATTCTTAACAGGGAACAAGAGAGAGAGGGATGGGACAAGCTTTCCCAGCATTGCCCAGGGCTGCTCAGCACTCATCCATCTCCTCTCATCCCCTGAGCCAACAGAGATGTGCATCAATGACAGGAGACAGCCAGCAAGGGCTGGAGCCTGAAATCCTGGCTCTTAAACCACATACCTGTGGTTATTCCTCACACCTGCTCTGTGCAAGCATCCGTGTCGTAGGAATAACACGTCCCCTGGGACAGCAATTAAACCGTTTCAGACATGTGGCAGTGTGCCACCCAGCGTCACACAGTGTAGCAAGCGGCTCTGCAGCCCGATTTTCACCTGGCATCTCACGAAATCCTTCCAGGGCACCATCTTTCTCCACAAGACCCTGACAGGGGGATGGATCCAGGCGGGGGTCGGTTTCTTTTCCCAGGTAACAAGTGACAGGACAAGAGGAAATGTCCTCAAGTTGTGCCAGGGGAGATTTTGGTTGGATATTAGGGAAAAATCCTTCGCTGAAAGGGCTGTCAGGCACTGACACAGCTGTCTGGGGCAGTGGTGGTGTCACCATCCCTGAAGGGATTTAAGAGACACGTGGATGTGGCACCTGGGGGCATGGTTCAGTGATGGACCTGGCAGTGATGGGTTAATTTTTGGACTCCAAGATCTTAGAGGGCTTTTCCAAACTTTATGCTTCCATGATTCTCTGACTCTATTTGGGACAGCTCAGCTCAACAGCTGCAACATCCATCTGGGAGGTTATTCAGGCACCATTAAGCCACCAGTGGCTGCAGACAGGTGGATGCTGTGAGCTGTCCTCACCTCCCCGTGGGTGCAGGTGGCCGGCTGGCATGCCGGTGCCTGGCAGCAGAGGGGTGCGTGGTACCTGCCAGCGCTGCTGATCTCCATCACTGCCTCCCATCCAGTGACAGGTAAGTGCCAGCTGCCTGATTTATCTTCCTCCGGCAGCTCCTGCCTGTCAGCACTCGGCACCCCAGGGATCCCCAGCAGGGAAGGAAGCACAGCAGCGTCTCTCCCTGTTGCCTGCTGTCAGCAGCCCGTGTGTGCCTGCAGGCTCTGGGGACGTGGGGAGGCTGTGCAGGGGGCACTTCCCCTCCATGGAGGGCTGCAGGGCCGGGAGGGCACTGACCCTTCTCGCCTGGCACCCAGGAGGGCAGCCAGAGGTGTAGGAGCTGCCCCACGGCCCGTGCTGAAAGGAGGAGGGATGCTCGGGGTAAAAATCATCCGGAGCAGAGTTCCGGGGTGTGCAGCAGAGCCAAGAGGCCATAACAGGTGCTCTAAATCATATGGATGCTCACCTGAGTGCTCGGGTTCCCCAAACACCAAGACACCATCCTCTTTGGGGATGATTTTGTGACACCTGGGGCTCTGTGGAGCATCCACATCCTCTGGCTAATTCCAGGTAATCCCTGCACTGGGCCTGGCCCCATTCCATGTCCTCTGGGGGCCGCCTGCATTGTCCCAGCCCCTGCTCCACGCTGGAGCCTGCCCGTGGTGCTGCTGGGGGGCTCTGCTGGCAGGGAGAACCCAGCAGGGCCGTACGAGCCCCGCACCCCCCACCACCGCCCGGTCCTCATCGGGCAAACCCCTCTTTGTCCCCCAGTCTCAGGGAGAGCCAAACTGCCCCCACCCTGCTGAAAAGGGTGTTTGGGGCTGCTGGGGGAGACGGGTTATCCCGGCTGGCAGAGGTGTCCGAGGGGACATTCTGCGGCTGGGCATCCCCCGAGACCCCCGGGCACAGCGGCTGGTGGCGGCCCCGCGGCTGGCACCGCGCGTGGCTGAGGCAGCAGTGCCATCTCGTGGCACGGCCCCACTCCCGGGCCGGCCGCGTTCTGCTCTGGTGACTGAAGCAACCACGGGAACGCTCGGGGGGCCGCCTAGCCCGGATAAAGAGGGTTGGTGGGCTGGCTCCAAAGGGTAAATCCTGTGGATGCTGAAATGCTGTTAGCAGGGAAATTTTCTCGTCTTGCATTCATTCTGTGAGAACTTTTCCTTTGCTGTGTAAGCTATGTAAACAATAGATAGGGTTTTTGTAAATAGCATTCATAGCTGGTATCTTCTGACCTTGTGTACATTATATTAGGAAAAAACATTTCTAAGTGGGTGTCTGAGACTTTGACCAATCACCCTAGGAGAAGTGTGAGCACTGTTCAATTGCTTTATGGAACTAGAATATATAAATGGTATTGTAAATTTAATAAATAAATCATTCCCTGCTCTGGCCTCCTGCCTCGCTGCATCTCTGAACCCCTGCTTGGAAGCCCACAAAATCCCCCTCTGTGATGATGGCTTCTCCCATTGAATTCCTGTGACCTGATGCAGGCTCGCTCTGTCTGACAGTGGACAGACATCCCTTGTATCTCCTAAGGAAAGGTAACCAGATCTGTCTTGCCCTTCCCTTCTTCGTATAGATCATTCCTATGCCATCCCCACCTCCTTCCCTGTACCGCTTTTAAGCCCGCTGGGGCTGGAATTTCACTCTGTTCGCTTCCAGACCCCTTTGAGGGAGTTTCACAACAAACCCTTGGAATATCGACCAAAGAGCCACCTCTCTCATTCATTTCTGGTTATGCTTGGGCAATCCATAAGCCCCAGGTGTGCGTGGCTCAGTGCCCTCCACCCCATGGGCGAGGAAGATGGCCAGCGAGGCACACAGTGCCACAGAGTGTCCTCCTCTCTGCTGGGCACCTCTGGACAAGCTGCAGCTCTCCTGGCCCGGCCAGCACGCTGGCGTACTGATATAACATAGTAATAGTAGTAATATAATATATATAACATTGCCCTGCTCCTGGCGGTGGGACGGGGACGGACGGGAGGGTGCCAGGCTGGGGACACTTTTGTGCTGGCAGCTGAGGTCTGCAGAAGCTGCCGGGATGGCACCGTGCAGTGCTCGTGCTGGCTCCCTGCAGCCGGCACCTCTGGAGCCGTGGCTGTCACGGTAAATGGCTTCCCAGTGCCACAGGGCAGGGTCAGACGGGATGTTGGGGACAAATCCTTCCCTCTGAGGGAAGGCACAGGTTGCCCAGAGAAGCTGTGACTGTCCCATCCCTGGAAGTGTCCAAGGCCAGGTTGGACGTGGAAGGTGTCCCTGCCCGTGTCAGGGGGCGGAACAAGATGAGCTTTAAGGTCTCTTCCAACCCAAACCACTATGGGATGTCCCAGCTGCAGATCCAGAGGAGGAGGAGAAGGTGCTCAGAGGATGGCAGAGGAAGGCTTGACTTGACCACAGCAACTCTGGGAGTCAAGCGCATGGGGCTAAACACCTCTCAGAAATCTCAAGGACCTGGGGGAAGGAACACCCAGGCCAACACCAGCTTCCTGGAGATGCTCGAAACCCACAGTAAGCCCCTGTAATTCAGCATTTAAATGGGGTTAAGGGGACAGCAGAAGACAAAGGACACAGAGCATGAGGACGCAGCCATCAATCAGTGCTGGATGAAATGATGGAGTGGTCTAATTTGGGCTGTATATTAAGAAAGGGCAATAGGACAGAAATACAATTACTGTCCAAAAACACCGTTTGGTGGGAGGTAGGTCCTTTCAAACTCACCTGTCATCTTGTCTTGACACAGTTACAGGTCGGGTTGATAGGGGAACTCTGCTGATAAAATCACATTTCTTATGGGCATCTGATTTATTATGGGGTGACATTTTGATTAAAAATGTGTAATATATTGCATTAAGCAGGCATCTAGTCAATAAATTAAAGACCGACTCAGTGACAGATCTCTGTTGGCAAACAGAGGTCCCTGGACTGCGTTTTGGTCATTGCCTTTTTCAGCTGTTTTGGAAATGATGCAACATCCCCCTTGGGAATGCAAGAAGCAGAAGGCAGGGGGGATAGGGGGTTTGCCAGCCCGCCTTGACTTTGGAGCCACCCTAATCCCAGGCCTGCTTACGGCCCTCTTGCCTTGGTTATCCTCCCCCAAGCCTCCGCTCCAGCTCTAGGGCCTCTTCCTCATGAAGGTCGGGGCAGCTGCCACAGGACTGCTGAAAGGACACTCAGGGGGATGTGGGTGAGAAGGCCCCTCCTCACTGCCCACTGTGTCCCCCACGGGGTGGCCTGACTGGTCCCCAGGGTCCCAAGGATGTTCAGCTGCTGGAGTCACTGTGGCACCTCCCATCCCTGATGTGATGGGTTTGGGGACCAGTGGCGTTCTGGGGCTCTTTTTAAGCAGAACTGAATGTGTATCCCCGCACTCGTCCCCTGCACCCAGTGACAGGAGATGCTGGTGCTTCACTTGGCAGATCTCAAGGCCGCACACAGCTCCTGGGGTTGTCCAGATCTGGGTGGTGCAGGGCAGAGCCACCCACAGGGAACTGAGGGCATCGTCAGTGGCAGACACCCTCGTCTTCTCCCACTCTAACACAGACACCAGGTCCCCAAAGCACTGAAGTGAGGGCAGCAGGAATGAAATCATTGGACCACAGGCTATCCTGAGTCGGAAGAAATCCCCGGGGATCATCAGTCCCACTCCTGGCCCTGCACAGACACTCCAACAATCCCATCCTGTGCCTCAGAGCATCGTGTAAACACTCCTGGAGCTCTGGCAGCCTTGGGGCTGTGATCATTCCCTGAGGGACCTGGTCAGTGCCCAACCACCCTCTGAGGGAAGAACCTTTCCCTGATCTCCAACCAAAATACTCAAGGCCCAGCTGAGCCACACGGGCACCAACGATCCCTTTGCTGGGTCCTGCTCCATCACAGCGCCGTGCCAAGGTGGGCATCTGGAGGGGTCAGCACCCAGCAGCACCATGACAAAGCTGGGTCTCAGTGACAGACACTCTGCCCGTCACCCCGAGCAGAAGCCTCCAAGGGTGATCCCTGGGCTGCCCCAAGCATCCCTTGGGTGGCTGTGACACCTGGTACTCCAGCACCTGTCCCCTCCTGCCATCTCGGCAGCCTGTGGGCGTCCTCCAGCAGCGTTGCTTTGTGCCCAGTCACCACCAGCCCCTACTGTGGGGACTGTGCTGCTGGGCCAGGCTGGGCACCCAGGGGTGCTGCACTCTTGCTGACCAAGCTGTTTCCAGTAAATCCAGCATCAAGCGTGGAAAGGGGAACAAGTTTCTTTCTTGTAGAGAGAAAATGAAAATCAACACATCCCTTCCCCAACCAGGCAAACCACAGTGCATGCAAGTTCATCCTTCCCACCCCTCTCCTCTTCCTCCCTACTCCCAGAGAAGAACTTCCAGCAAACCGAGCTGCTGCTCGCACTGCTCTGTCTTCAGCCCCTGCACCAAGGTAAGTCACCACAAACAGCTGGGACCATTCTCCTCTTTTGCCACCACTTTCCAGTCCTTCCTCCCTGTCCTCCTTCGTTCTTCACTTCCCCCTCCACAAGGGTTCAAAGTAGAAAAACGGGGAGAAGATGATGTGGGGGGAAGAGAGGGAGCTGCAGGAATCTGTCCTTGCTCTGTGTGGTTGTGGACATCACTGGGCTTTGCAGACTTGTCCCAGGCTGAGAACATCAGGTTTTGGGATAGGTCTGTGTCCTCTTCCAGCTCTGCGTGTTGGAGGTTCGGATCCCATTTGCTGTTTTTCCCCTTCCTGTTTATCCCTGTCGTGTGTCTTTGCATCCTTTCTTCCCTTGTGCTCTCTATCCCATGGGACCACTGCCCTGCACAGCAGGGCTTCTCCCCCAAACTGGAATAAACACTCTCTACAGGCATCTGAGGTGCCCCCACCCATGCTCAGGACATGGAGCAAAGGGTTTGTGCCATGCTCCACGTCCTGGGCTTTTCAATCCCACAGCTCTGCCATGAGCACGCCAGAGATTTTCAGTGACATCAGTGATTTCAGATCACACAATGAAACAGCCTCAAAACCCTTCCAGGAAGTTATTTCCACCACTGCGTGTGGTGTCTGGTTACCCATACTGGACAATTCCATAGATCTGTGGATGGATCTGATGAGGGCACCTGAGGAACCTGACCAAGGTTCATCTGTGTGTTTGCCTCCATCCCCAATTCACCCCTGTGCTGTAGGAGGCAGGATGCAACCCAGATTCTTGCTGGCAGCCAGCACCCTGGCAGCAGTGCTGGGCATGGCCCTGCTGGAGGACGGAGTGTGTAAGGCACCGGATGGCAAGAATGGCTCTCCTGGAGTCCCGGGCCGTGATGGGAGGCCAGGGCAGAAGGGTGACATGGGAGAGCCAGGTAAGAGGAAGCATGGGATGTTGGGTGCAGGGGGCCTGGGAGCCTCCTGGTAGGAGCATCCCGGGCTGTGGGAGCAGCTCGGGAGATGCCAGGTGTGCATGAACTCCTTCTCCTCCCCATTTCTCCCCAGGGAGACCAGGACTGAGCACGAGCGCCAAGGGACCCAAAGGAGATGCAGGAGAACCAGGGCATCCTGGCTTCCCAGGCAGGCGTGGCCCACCTGGCAGCCTCGGCCCTATGGGGATGCCAGGGATGCCAGGGCCGCCGGGGCAGAAAGGGAGAGTGGGCGATATTCTGGAGCACTCGCGTCCTGCCTTCTCCGCCTCCAGGCTGTCCCCGCCGCGCACAGGCACCACGGTGGTGTTTGACAGGATCATCACCAACCAGGAGAACTCCTACAGCCCCCAGACCGGGAAGTTCACCTGCCGCATTCCCGGCCTCTACTACTTCACCTACCAGGTGGTGTCCAGCGGGGACCTGTGTCTGAGCATCGCCAAGAACGGGCTGCGCGTGGTCAGCTTCTGCGACAACAACAGCCACGGCATCCTGCAGGTGAACTCGGGCAGCAGCGTGCTCAGCCTGGCTGTGGGGGACCAGGTGTCCCTGACCACCGACCCTGCCCGGGGCAGCTCCATTTACAGCGGCTCCGAGGCCGACAGTGTCTTCAGCGGGTTCCTGGTGTCCCCAGAGGCAGCCTGAGGGGCTCCCACAGCATCGTGGGGTGTCTGCCTGCGTGGCTGTTCCCCTGTGGGTGCGTGGGATACTTTAGTGCCACAGCACATGGGGATGGTCCCGAATTGAGCATCCAGACGTGTTCTGTGCTTCCACCAATGTCACAACTGGCCAAGCTGTGGGTCACCACTGCAGCACTCACCTCCATGCTGAGCCTGCCCGAACTGTCCTGGAGGCTGTGGACTCTCATCCCTTTCTCCTCCTGGGAACTCAAACGCCACTCTCAGTTGTCACCAGCTGTGGCTCTTTGGTCCTGAGTGGGAAATCACTGTCTGCCACTGCTTCTGCTCCACTAACCACTGCAAAAGCCCTCCTGGCACCAGGACACATCCTGTCACATCCTCCCCATCAGTATAAATAAATGCTTCTTCTACCACTACTCCTTGGGTTTTCTTTTCTACTCATGCATCTTCCCCAAACCATCGATATCCTGGACCCCTTCCCAAGCTGCCCAGGGAGAGAAGTGATTCCAGCTTGTCCCTGGCACTGCAAAGGCAGAAGGACAGGAGGGAATGGAGTGTCCAGTCAGAGCTGACTTCCAGGGAGGAATAAGAAACCTCTGGGACAGGGCTATGCGTGTCCTTCTCTGCTGAGGCCAAGGTAGCTGCCCTGCAGAGGAAAACACAAGCAGCAGATCCTGCACCTCACCCCCATGGTCCCATGCTGGCACCCAGACTCTCCCGGGAAGGCAAAAGGCAGCTGTGGTCCTCTGGCATGACAGCAAGGAGGGACGGGGACATTGGGGCACTGATGGGTTTGTGGGCTGATGGTGGGGGAGCTGTGAGGGTTTTGGGGTGACACGAGAGGGAGGTACAGCAGGCTGGGCTGGTCAGATGCCATACCCTGGGACTGCTCCTCAGGGGAGCTGCCCTACAAACATTGGGAACTCAAATATCCCGGTTCCTGGAGCAATGAGGAGGAGGCTGGGTCACCTGCGAGGAGCAACACTCCAGTGAGGGATCTTGGGGCCTCACTGAGTCCAGCACCCAGCAGAACTGGTGAGGCAGGAGGAAAGGTGCAGATCAGAAACTCTCAAGGGGAAACATTCCCCAGTCCCATTTAGGGGTGCAGCATCTTCCATCAGA
Source organism: Callaeas wilsoni (assembly GCA_013398955.1). Lineage (NCBI taxonomy): Eukaryota > Metazoa > Chordata > Aves > Passeriformes > Callaeidae > Callaeas > Callaeas wilsoni. Next base: position 28,915 of record VWPU01016837.1, read on the forward strand.
GCAGGCAGTGACCTTGCAGCAGCCCTTCGGTGCCTCAAACATCTCCAGCCCACTGGAGCTGGCCTGAGGCTCTGCTCCCAAGCTGCCCTTCTGCTCAGAAACAAGGGAAGTAAGAGTGAAAGCAGGGGATTTGGGGAGGGCTATTCCCCGCAGTGGCTTGGGAGGGTTGTGCCCCATCTCTCTGAGCTGTGTCCCACCTCTGTCCTTCCAGCCCTTCCTGTTGCAGCGGCAGCAGCACAGGTTTTGCTGGACAGCCAAGTGCTGTCTCAGCAGGAACCATCAGGCAGGAGGATGTGAAATTCGGCCGGGAACAGCTGGGGGTTCTGTGATCACAAGGGCCCTGAGCCCTTTCCTAACCCTGTGACTTCCTCCGCCAGGGTGCCAGGGAGCCGCCCCCACCACGCTGTGCTGGAAGGACCCCGCAGCCAGCGGGATCAGCAGCACGGCTTCCTGCCCTGGTCCCCACCAGAGGTAAGAGGTGTGGCAGGGTCTGTGTCTCAAGGGTGGGACTGGGAGCCCAGCAGCATGGCACAGGGCTGGAGAGGGGAAGAATGAGAGGAGGACGTGGATGGGAGAGGAGGAGGAGGAGGAGAGGAAGGAGACAGAGGCACCGCCAGGCTGCACACATGTGATGGAGACAGGATGCACCGGCTGATGGAAGGATTGCTCCTGATGGGCAGAGCCAGGACAGTCAGGCTGCTGCTGGAGGAGGAGGGAGATCAGCTGTGTGCAGGGAGCTCCAGCCTCGGTGCAGCACACGGTGACAGTCTGCAGTGGCGTGTGCGTCTCCAGGGTTTGGGGACACTGGACACGGAGGGCTTGGGGCTAGCCGTGGGTACCACAGACCTCGTGGCTCTATCCAGAGTGAAAGTCCAACCCACCCTGTGCCATCAGGGGCTGCCCTGGGGTTGGAGATGAGCCCGAGGCCCATCTTCGCATACCCACCCCCCACTGCCCTGCAGGGTGTATGGGTGGGACATTGAGGACACACCTATGGCATCCAGCTGTTCCTGGTGCATTCAGTCTCCTTTTCTCCATGTCCTGGAAGCACCCTGCCGTGGCCCCTCACTCTAGCACTTTCTTTCTCTTTCCATGCTACAGAACACCAAAATGGAGAAGAGATTCTGGGAGCAGCTCTGTCTGGCCCTCACCCTCCTCCTCCTGAATCTGGGCTCTGCTGTGACTGTAGAACACCCTAACAGCTGCTATGGAGCTCCAGGCCTGCCAGGCACGCCGGGAATGCCAGGCAGGGATGGCCGGGATGGGCTGAAGGGAGCCAAAGGGGAGCCAGGTGAGTGAGCAAGGAGGGAAACCACACGGGCTCTTGCAGGGGGGTGCCGAGTCCTCCGTGGCTGGTCTGCCTGGGTTTGCAGGCTGTGGAGAGCATCCTCTGTGGTCAGTGGAAGAGGCAAGAGCACTCTCCTGGCCAAGGGAAGGGGCTAGATAAGCCTCTCCCCACATCCTGACATTGGCACTGACTCCCTTTCACCCCCCACCACCCCACAGGTATCCCAGCTTCTGCACAGCTAGGGCTCAAGGGCATGAAAGGGGAACCCGGCCCCCCTGGCGCTCCAGGCAAGCCTGGCCCCCCTGGGGCCCCTGGTCCAAGCGGAATCCCTGGGGATGTGGGCGTGGCGGGACCCCCGGGAATGCCAGGCAGCTCCAAGCAGAAGCACTGGTCAGCGTTCTCAGCGACGAGGCAGACCAGCCAGTACCCCCTGAAGAACATGCCAGTGGTTTTCAACAACGTCATCACCAACACCAACCACGACTACGACACCACCACAGGCAAGTTCACCTGCAGGCTCCCCGGGGTCTACTACTTCGTCTTCCACAGCTCACACACAGCCAACCTCTGCGTCATCCTGTACAAGAACCAGAGCACGATGGCCAGCTTCTGCGACCACAAGACCAATACCATGCAGGTCAGCTCGGGGGGGACGCTGCTCCACCTGGCTGCTGCAGATGAGGTCTGGCTGGGAGTGAACGACTACAACGGCATGGTGGGCATCGCCAACTCCGACAGCATCTTCTCAGGGTTCCTGCTCTTCCCAGACTAGAGGGTCAGCAGAGCCCACCCAGCACCCCGACCACTTCTCCCTGCCCTGAACACGCTGCTTGCTGCTGGGTTCTTCCTGATGCTCCCAGTTTCTCTGCAGGGAGGGTTTGACAGGCAGCCAGACCCACCCCCTCGGTCCGGGGGCTGAGCACTGGTAGCTGCTGCACAGGGGGAACGGGCACATCTGGATGCATCTGCACCCAGAGCGATGGTGCTGAGCTCCGGGTCCTGCTGGCACTGCCACGTGCATCCCCCCCGATAACCCCACGTTACCACAGAGGTCTCTCTGCGTCTCCCCCATCTCCACCTGGGCTGCCTCAGGTTCAGCCAGGTGTCCTGGCACAGGCTGCAGCAACCCCTTTGCCATGACCTGGCTGTGTAAAGCATCAATAAAACCCTCCCCAGTGCACCTGGTGTAGTGTGGTTTTTCCTCCATGTCCTACCTCTCTGTGGTGTGCACACATGTGCACGTGACATCTGGCCCTTTGTGTGGCATCAGCATGTCCCCAGGCCTCTCTGGCATCAGAGACCATCACACCCCACCCATACCCAGCTTTGCACAGGGGGTAAGACCCCTGGCTGCTGCAGAAACGGGATGATTCCCATGCCCCCACACAGCCCCTACCAACAGGGCACCAAGACTCCTCCAAGCAGGGCCCTGATACTCCCCTTCCCTCCAAAGCTTCACAGGGCACAGACTGCAAAGGAAACCCCAATACCATGGCTGGGACATCCCTGAAGTCCCTACCAGGATGGGGCAGGGGAAGCACTCCGGCTTTCCTGAGCCAGACCAAAGGAGCTCGTGGTTGTGGAGGCTGCAGAGCCCACCAAAACCCAACAGCAATTTCTCCTGGTGTGACTCACTGCAGGGTGGAACAGGAGGTCACCTCTCTGAACATCCTGTGCTTCACCTCCACAAGGCAGTAGCCAAAGCAGGACTGGGAATGCTTTTCCCAGAGGGTAAACTCACTTCGAATGCACAAAATTCAGGAGAATCAGGGGCATGGACTCAAGGTGATGGATGCTGAGACCCTGCACCATCCCCTGGGCCTGCAGAGCTGGAAGGGTGCAGAGCAGCCTGAGGGGTGCTGGCTGAGTGCCTGCACATTTCTGCAGCTCTGGGGGATTACCCTAAACTCATCTGGAGCTCCCAACAGCATTCTCCATAGCAAGCACCCCTGAGCAGGACCCAGGGACCCTGCAGGGCAGAGCTGTGGCTGGAGGGGCTCAGGGTGCTGTTCGGGGATGGCTTGTTCTGCTCAGCTGACAGCAGCATTCGTGGAGGATGTGAAACTGCCACAGAAAAAGGGCAGGAACTAAAGATAAAAAGGGGATGTGTCCCAGATCCTTTCACAATAATCCTTGCAGGAAACTTCTGCTTCTCCTCACAGACATTTCCGAGCAGGTCGCTGGTGTGTCCTGCTCCATCTCCCCACCCGAGCAACGAGGAGCCCAAGGTAAGAGCAGGACTGAGCCCAAGGTTCCCCCTGCAGGCAGGAGCACGTGGGGAACCCAGCTCCGGCAGGGTGACAGTCACCTGCATTGCTGGCACTTCCCTGTGGCCTGGGGCAGAAGAGAAATGGGGCATGGAGGTGCTGGACTGGGGGTGGTGGAGGTCCCTGATGGGATCCTGACCCCTCCTGCTCCACCTGGAAGAAGGAAAAGGTAAACGCAGCGATGGCAGAGTCCCAGAAGGGTGATCAGGGAGTGAAAGGTGCATCAGTCTGAGCGGTGCCCTGGAGGTGCTCTGCTGCCCTGAGAAGCTCTTGTCTTGTGACGGCCCTGGGCCGGGAGCCTGTGGATCGGTCCTTGTACCTGCTGCACCCAAATCAGAACTGCTGCGGCTGGAGGATCCAACTCAGCAACCTTTTTTCCTGCTGGCACCAGAGCTTCAGCGCTGGGAAAATCCACCTGAGCTGGGGGAGTTGTGGCTGGAGTGATGTGATGCCCAGATACAGCCCCCAAATGCCCAGTGCTTATCCACACATGCCCACATCAGGATCTGGGGGAAGGAGTTGGGCAGGGAGGGCAGGAAGAAGTTGGGACCCCAGGGATGGAAGCGCAGATGACTGTCCCAGTAAGGCTTGTTAGATACAGAAATGCCTCTGGGACGGGCAGCTGTGTGACAGGACACAAGCGGAACCTGAGGGACGGGGCAGGGAGGTTTAGGGGCTCATTGCCATCTTCCAGGACTAGCGCTGTCCCTCAGACGTGCTGGTGGAAGGCAAGAGCCATTCCCTTGCAGATGATGAAACTGCTCTGATTGAGTAAAGATTTTACCCTGCAAGTGTGGTCCTGAGAGGAGATGGGGAATTTCTCCCCCAAGGGAGCAGCATGGCCACGTTGGACATCAGATCTCTGAGATAACCTGTCCCAGATATTCACGTGGCTGAAGCTGTGGGCACTTGTAAACTGGGGGTTTAAGAGTGATGAGAGACTGACAAGCCCTGCCTTGCCCAAGGCTTCTGGTCTTTACTCCAGGGCCATCAGGAGAGTGGATTTGGCTCTGCAGTAGGATGTTTTCCCTCCCTGACGGCGTTACCCAGATGTGCTTGCAGTCACCATCTTTCAGAGCAGCACAGAGTGCCTTCCCCAGCCCTCCCACTCCCCAGGAAAGCCCCCCGACACCGTTCCATGCTCCCACAGATGTGGACCATGTGGGCCATGCTGATCTGCCTGGCTGGAGTGCAGCTTGCCAGTGCCACGCTCTGCAGGACCTACGGCACCATCCCAGGCATCCCAGGATTACCAGGACAGCCTGGCAGCGATGGCAGGGATGGGGAGAACGGTGCAAAGGGTGAGCAAGGTAAGGAAGAGGCTGCAGGTGGGTAAAACATTGTCCTGTGAATGCCAAGAGCAGGGAAAGACAGTGCCAGGCACATGGTCCTGGGAAAGCAACCCATTTCCACCAGTTCTTTGAGGTCTTGTCAGGTGGGGATGATGGAGGCCCCCAAGGAAGCAGGGTGAGGAGGGAGATGACAGCAAGGTGTGTCACACCTGCCTGTTGGGCAGGGGTCTCCACTGACCCACACCCAGCACAGGTTTCCTCGCCCGTGCTCCCTCTGCAGACAAGTGGGGCTCGGCTGTGATCACAATGACTCTTCTTCCTCCTTCCTAGGACCCCCTGGAGAGAGTGGAGGAGAGAGAGGGGAGAAGGGAGACCCGGGACCACCGGGACAGCCTGGGAAGGTCGGTCCCATTGGTGTCCCAGGCGCAGTGGGCTTACCAGGTATCAGGGGAATGCCTGGCCCCATGGGGGAACCTGGTGACTACAAGGTCACCTTCAAGTCTGCGTTCTCTGCTGCCAGGAGCATGAGCTCCTACCCCCGCCGGGAGCAGCCCGTCCGCTTTGACCGCATCATCACCAACGAGAACAGGCACTACGAGAACCGCTACGGCCGCTTCACCTGCCGCGTGCCCGGCACCTACTACTTCACCTACCACGTCACCTCCCGGGGCAACCTGTGCCTCAACATCAAAAAGGGCCGGGGTGGCAGCAGGGGCGACACGGTGGTGACCTTCTGTGACTTTGTGCAGAGCAGTTTCCAGGTCACCACGGGCGGCGTGGTCCTCAAGATGGCCATGAACGAGTCCGTCTGGCTGGAGCCGACGGAGAAGAACTCCCTGGTGGGCCTGGAAGGGTCTGACAGCATCTTCTCTGGCTTCCTCATCTTCCCTGAGGTGTAGCCCCCTGGAGCTGTGTCTGCAGCCAACCTCTGCTGTCCCTGCAGAGCTGAGGACTCCCCTGGAAACTCTTTGCTCCCAAATTGGTGCTCGAAGCACATTGCTGCCATTCTCTCACAATAAATGACAGCTCTTCGCACTATTGGTCCCTTTCTGGCTAGGCTTTGCCTTTTTCCTCCCAAATAATGTTCACATAACCAGGGCACTGGTTCTCGCCCCCTTGGGTGCTGCTCAGGCTTATTAGCATCTCATTACCGCTGAGCAAAGCCAGACAAGTCGTGCAGCTCCTGCTGCAGACCAGGCCGAGTATCTCCATCCAGAGCCACCCAAAGGGTCCCAGCCCAGGGTTAGGAAAACATGGAGAAGCAGCTCAGCCTTTAGCAGGGGGCAGGACACATGATATAGTGCAAAAATTGGGGCCACTGGGTGCTGGCGTAGGTGGGGAGATGCTGGAGATGGCGCTGTACTGGAGAGTCCTGACAGTGGCAGGATCTGGGGACACCGACCTCTCTTAGACTTTTTTTTGGGGGTGGCGGTGACAGAAATACCCAGGGAAGATTGTCAAAGCTTGTGACAAGGTGGGGCAGGTGAGCGTGGGCCAGGCAACTGGATGCTATGATGGGGGTGGTGTGGAGGACACCCCCACTACAGCCTCCAAACCCCAGCACGGAACCGACGCATCCTGGAGCACAGCCAAGCCCTCCCAGACTGCTCCTTATCTACGGCAGAGCTGGGGAACCTGCGATGTGCAGAGGAATTAAAGCTGAGGGGCCCAAGGACATCCCTGGCCCCAGGGCAGGTGACAACCCAGCATTGCACCAGCGTGGGTGAGTTGCCTGCAGCCCCCAGCCCAGCCCGTGGGGGTGGGCACGGGGTGTTCAGGAATTTTTGTGGGAGTCTGGGATTTGAAAGGGTCTGAATGGAAAGGATGATAATAAAAGGTCTCGGGGAAGCGAGCGTGATGTGGACAGCATTTTAGGGAGCATCACCCCTGAGCTCTCCAGGTTTGCTCGTGCGCGCAGCTCCGGGCTGCCCAGGTGTCCCCGCCCCAGCGCAGGGCAGTGACCGAGGCTGCTGTGACCCGCTCGGAGGCTCCGCTCCTGTCCGGGGCCGTTTGCCGGCAGGTGGCACCGGAGACTGCCTCAGCCCTCACCTGGCACCGCGCCCCAGCGCCTGGGCGGGCACGGCTCCGGGCCCGGCGGCACGGGGGGCTCAGCTGTGCCCACAGCGCCTGGGAGGAGGCAGTGGGCAGGATTAACCCGGTCCATGTCTCTTCCTCCTCCTCCTCCTCCTCCTCCTCACCACCTCGGAGCTTTATCCTTCCTGCAGCAAAATCTGTTCCTTCTGTCCCCCAGGGTGCAGCCAGCCGTGTCCCCAGACTCTGCTGCTCTCAGAAGGTCTGAGTGGAGGTGTTGGGTGTCGCATTCTGAAGTGAGCACACTCACCCCTCTCTGTGCACATCCAGGTAGCTCTGTGCACACTCACCCCTCTCTGTGCACATCCACGTAGCTCTGTGCACACTCACCCTGTGCACACTCACCCCTCTCNCTCTTCCCTGTGCACTCTCCCCCCTCTCTGTGCTCTTCCCTTTACTGCTGTGCACACTCCCGCCTTTTTCCCCCTTCCCCCTCTCTGTGCACTTCCATGTTGCTCTGTGCACACTCACCTTGTGCACACTCACCCTGTCTGTGCACATCCACGTAGCTCTGTGCACACTCACCCCTCTCTGTGCACATCCATGTAGCTCTGTGCACACTCCCCTGTGCACACTCACCCGTCTGTGCACATCCATGTAGCTCTGTGCACACTCACCCCTCTCTGTGCACATCCACGTAGCTCTGTGCATACTCCCCCTGTGCACACTCACCCCTGTGCAACTCCCCCACCCTGTGCACGCTCCCTCTGCTCTGTGCACGCTCCGCAGCTGTCCCCTGACACGCACATTCTGCTCCTCCTTGCTCCCTTTGGGGTTTATTTTCAGGGCAGCTGCCGTCCCTCCCCAGGGCCCAGCCACAGCCCTTCCTTCCCCAGGCGGTGCCGTGACCCTCACCTGTGGTGTCAGGCTGCCCACCAAGGTTTGGGCTGTGCCCAGGCCGAGGCCACCAAGGCGCTCGGCAGATGCTGAAGCTGGAGCAGGAGGTGTTTGAAGGTGACTTCAGGAGTTTTAGGGGTGTCAGTGTTTTGCTGAGAAGCCATGGGGTGCTTTGGTCTGTCGGTGTTGGAGGCCACTGAGGGGGACAGAGAGGGAAGCAGGAGCACAACTGTGGGCAAAGACACCAACGGAGCTGTCAGGGGGTTAAAACAAAATCTTCCTGCTACCAGGCACAGAGCAACAGGGATCAGCAAGAAAATCACATGGAGGTTTCTCCTGCATCATCTGTCTGGGGGTTTGGAGGTTTTCTCTGTGCCAAAGCTCCAGTCTGGGCATACGCAGGACTCTGGCAGGATCCGATGCGGTGAAAAACGGGTGTGCCTGTCAGTATTCGTGGAAATGAAGCTGAGCTGGAGGAATCAAACACGACCATGCTGTTTGTCAGTGAGATGGAGCCAGGGATGTCAGTGCCACGGTCTGGTCTAACACCCCCAGCAAACACCATGGAGCTTGCAGAGGTGTTGATCTGTTTGCACTGAGCCCGGGAGTTCCCAGTACCTGCTAACCAAGGAAGAGCCCTCCCTAAACCATCCTTGCTTGGTCTTGGTCCTTGCTGGCAGCACCAGACCCAGCCAGGCTGCCTGACAGGGCCTCCAGGATCAGCTGCCCATGCCAGCCCCTGCAAACAGCTCTTCTCCCATGTAGCTCATGACGCTGCTCCTCGATGCAGGGAGGCTTTTCCCTTGGCAGCAGCTCCCTCCTGAACAGCCCATGAGCATTTCCTTCCCTTCAGCCTCCCAGCTCGGAGCCAAAGTTGCTGCTGCCAGGCTGGCGGCTGCTCTCCACCGTCTCCTCTGCCCTTGGGCCAGGCTGTGTCGTGAAATATTGGGGGATTTTTTGTGTTCTTCCTTCCCTCCCTTTCTCCAAACCATCAAGCAGGAGCGGTCTGGGAATCCCCTCTTGGGTTCAGTGCTGTGCCAAGGTGCTGGAACGCTCTGGGCAGAGGCATTACTGGGACAGGGCTTGCTGGGATGTCACAGGCACCAAGGAGACACAGCAGCTCAGCTGTAGCTTTGGTGGATACTGAGGTCACACGTGGTGGCTTCATTATCAGCAGGGTGGGAGCTCCCTGCATGGATCCCCTGGGTGCACTGGTTCCACCGGAAGGTGTCCCAACCCCAGGGAGGCTCCTGTGGAGTTTGATACAGCAGAAACCAGTCTGGCACAGGGAAGGGAGCTCAGACACCAGCTCCGACACCAAATCTCACTCCAGGGCTGCTGTTAAGTTTGTTCCTCCCACCCTCACACAGGCTTGCATTTGAATTTGAATGGGAAGGAGCAATTGCTTCTTTTGCCTGGAGCAACGCAGCCTGGCTTGTCTCCCACTCAGCGCTGCGCCGGGAATTCCTGTTTTTCCTGGCCCTCTGCAGGGACCAGGAGCCGGGGGGCTCTGCGCTGGCTGGCCACCAAGGAGTTAAACCCCGGCCCTTTTTTTTCTGCTCTGCCTCCTTATGAGGAACAGCCTTCGCGGGGCTGCAGAAAGGCTCTTTCTTTCCCCAGCAGATCTCTGGGAATGAAAAGTCTGTGTTCCAGATATTAAATTACTCATAAAATAGTTGGCGTGTCCCCGAGGCGGCTCCGCACCCCCCCCAGCCCCCGCCGCCGCTCTGACGGGCTGCTGATGTGCATCTGCATGTCACCTCCTGCTACAAGGTCAATCTCTCCAATTTAAAGCAGCAACGTTGGAAAGCAAACCAGATTTCAGCCGGAATTAGCTTCAAATGGAGCATTCAGGGGACTCGTGCTGGGAGGGGAGCGCAGGAGAGGAACCGGGCTGGGGTGGGGGCGATCCTGCGGCTGCAGCCCCCCGTGGTGGAGCACCCCACTCACCCCGTTCTCGATCAAGGGGCTGGGATGCTCCCAGGGTTGGAGCGGGGGGCCAGAGATGTTCCCGGGGCTGGATCCGGAGGCGTAGGGATTCCTAACGCTGCGGAGAGGGGTGGATGCGGGCGGGGGTGGGAGGAAGGGCTCAATCCCTCCTTTCGCAGCTTTGGCAGCCTCGGCAGGTGCCTCTGGGTGTCGGGGACCCCCCCTCCCCGGACCCTCCACCCGGGCAGCCCCCCTGTGCGGGGCGACCTGCGCGGCCACCGGTGACCTACAATCGGGCGCGGGTGCGAGGCGGGGCGGCGGGGCCGGGGTTTCCATGGGGATGTGCGGGATGAGAAGCCGGGCCTGGTTCAGCTCCAGGCGCAGATCGCCTGGACGTCGGGGCTCGGCTCCTTCCGCTCCGCTTCCCGCTGCCTCCCGCCCTCTTGCACCCGGCGCCGAGCGGCATCTCCGCGGTGCCGGCCCGGCGCAGCGGCCGGAGGGATGCGGGAGGGGATGCGGAGGGGATGCGGGAGGGGGTGAGGGGGGGATGCGGGAGAGGATGCGGGAGGGAGTGCGGGAGGGATGCGGGAGGGGATGAGGGAGGGGATGCGGAGGAGATGCGGGAGGGAGTGCGGGAGGGATGAGGGAGAGGATGAGGGAGGGGATGCGGGAGGGAATGCGGGAGGGAGTGCGGGAGGGATGCGGAGGGGATGCGGGAGGGGGTGCGGGAGTGAGTGCGGGACGGACGGGTGGGAGCACGGCCTGGGCCTGCCTGGCCCCGTGCATGTCCTTAACCCTTTGAGGGATGCACCGCAATGAACCCAGGTTTGTCCCCCACCCACTGAGACTATGCGGGATGCTCTGCTGCGCTGAGGATCCTCTGTCATTCTGGGAATGCTCTGACGCGATGAGGATGCTTTGCCACGATGGGGATCCCGTGCTGTGATGCAGGACCGGGGTCTTGGCAAAATCCCCAAACCAATGCTGGAGTTGTGACAACGCAGGTCTGGGAGAGCCTCGCACAGCCCTGCTCTCCTCTCCGAAGGTTTTCTCCAGAAAAAGGAAAGGCAAACTTTTTTCTTCCGCTACTGGCTCCTGGCAGTATCCAGGGACAAATCAGTGACTGGGGACAAATCAGTGACACACTCACACCCTCCCCCGAAGGCCTCAGTTTCCCCGCAGGGGGAACAGCCCTGCTCTGTTCCATGCCCCGTCCTTTCCGCCTCGCTGGAGCCGTGTGTGGGTCTCAGCCCTCGCTTTGCTGTACAGGGTGAGAGGCTGAGATGAGCCCCCAGCCCCATCCCGTCACAAACGGACCCATGTGCCTCACACCAGGTGGGCTGGAGGCTCACAGGGATGATCACACAGGGTACAGGCACAACACAAAACACACAAACGCCGTGCAGAGCACAACGCGCTTCCAGCAGGCAAGGCCAGAGCCATGCACAGGCTGGGCAGGCAGTACCCGGGTGGAAGAGGCCAGGATTGCTCTCAACAGCCTCACTCTGCCCTAAAATCTTGCATTTACATACCAATGGAGAAAAAAATCAGGTAAGGCAGCTTGAAGCCCACAGCACAGCAAGACACAGCCATGTGCAGAAGAAGGGTCCCCAGGGAAATGCGTGCAGCATGCATGGACACATACCTGGAATTCCCATCTGGTTTGTGAACAAGGAATATCTGTGAGCCTGCTGTCCTGGCTGCCCCAGAAAGAGCAGGGGCTGGAGCTCTGGGGTGAGGGCTTGGGTGGCAGCTCCCCAGGGGCTGTGTGGTACTGCCCAGTGCTCCCTTCTGTTCCCATGAAGTGCCAGGACAGTTTTTGTCTGGAGATGCCGGCATGTGTAGCCATCAAGGCGATGGGAACAGCAATGGGTCATCGGTGGCATTTCCAGGAGAGCCAGGAGAGAGCTGGACAACCCTGCACATCCCTGGAGGGAGCTGGACAGCCCTGCACATCCCTGGAGGGAGCTGGACAACCCTGCACATCCCTGGAGGGAGCTGGACAGCCCTGCACATCCCTGGAGCGAGCTGGACAACCCTGCACATCCCTGGAAGGAGCTGGACAGCCCTGCACATCCCTGGAGCGAGCTGGACAACCCTGCACATCCCTGGAAGGAGCTGGACAGCCCTGCACATCCCTGGAGCGAGCTGGACAACCCTGCACATCCCTGGAAGGAGCTGGACAGCCTGCCCTTCCCTGACGGAGTGACTCTTGGGATGCACCCCTGCCATGGGCTGCGTGGCCTGATGACCTGTGCTGGGTGAGGTGACCCTGTGCCACACATCCAGTCCTGCAGCCTGGGGGTGTCCATGAGGGCTGGGCAGAGAGTCAGGCTCTGGAAACATGAGGGCTTTGTGCAGAGCTGTGGCTCCTGGAGACCTCCAGGCTATACATGTCACCAGCAGTGGGAAGCCCACAGCAGCCACTGAGATTTGGGCTCTGCTCCTGTTATGATACCTGAGCTCTGCAGAGCTCCAGGGCAGCCCTGGCACTGCTGTCACCAGCTGCCTGCAGAGGAGCATGGTCCCTCAGGATGTGGGGGAAGAACATGGGTCACCTTGGGCACCTCCCCCCGGAGAAAGGCAAGAATCAGCTGGCCCTCCCCAGCACTGGTTGGTCTCATGGGGTGGGCTGGATGGCCAGGAGCAGATGGATTTCTCCTTTTGACATCCATGTGGATCCACCACAGTTGCTCCAACTCTGTCCCCAGGCTCAGGATGAGGCTGGGCAGTTCTGCCTCTGTCCTTCAGTCTCCCCCTCCATCACACGGGTCCCTCAGGCTGCTGGGGAGCAAGGAGCTGAAACTATCAGTGTTTGTTCAGACCTGTGTCCTCACTGAGAGGGAAAGAGAGGGAAAGAAAAGCCTTTTTGAAGGAGAAACTAATGCGTGGGGAGTTTGGGAAATGCTGTAGCAACTCTGCCTCCCCAGCTCCAACATGCAGCCACCAATGACTGTCCCAAAAGGCCATGGAGAGGGATACTGCTGGCATTTGCCAGGCTGGGACCTCAGAGGACAATAGAGAGCATGACTGAGAAGGAAGAGGTGACCTGAAGATTATTCAGGAAACTTGTCCTCCTTCTTTGGCTTCTTCATCATCCTGTGGCCCCCAAAGGATGTGATCTCTCACGTTCTATGTGGTTCTGCCTCCATTTTTTCTGCCTTTTCCCTCATTTTCTTTTGCCTCTCATAAAATTCAGTACAGGAACATTGGATGTGCCTGAACACTGTGCACTGGTGATCCCAAGGACCTCTACCAGAGCACTCGAGCACCCTGAGCCCAGGCAGACAGAAGCATCACCAACTTGCTATTAACATGTTTTGGTCTCTGTGACTCCGGAATCAACGTATTTCATTTCTAAAGCTGTTTATGTGCTAGGTTTTGCTCACTTTTTCTCTCCCAGCATTAAAAGGTAGATGGGCTTTTCCTTTATCCTGGTTTTGCTGTGGCATCTCTTTTGCATAGGACTGCTCAGAGGGACTGGAGTTACTGTCACAGGAGACAGGGAATGTCCTCCTGGGTTTCCTTTTGCAGTTTTCCACCTCCAGCTGAAGATCACCCTCCAGCCCAGTGCGCTGGGTTCAGCTGCACGTCTGGCTGCTCACAGTGTGGCACAGGCTCTGGCCACAAGCTGTGAGAATCCATGGAGGTGACGGCTGCTCTGCCTCTGTGCAGGACCACCAAAGCCACCTCCCACATCCGATTTCTGGTCTCTTTGTCCTGCTGTAGGTGTGGTCCTGAAGTTCTCACTCCCTGATGCATCCTCAGGTGTGTCCTTCCTGCATGCCCGTGTGCCAAGTCAGGGAATCACCAAATGGTTTGGGCTGGGGGAGAACTTGTTCCATCCCCTGCCATGGGCAGGGACACCTTCCACCAGACCAGGCTGCTCCAAGGCCCATCCAACCTGGCCTTGGACACTCCCAGGAATGGGGCAGCCGCAGCTTCTCTGGGTGCCCTGTGCCAGGGAAGCCAAGGTGATCTGCTGCAGAAGAGGCTGTGCAAGTGAGGATTTAGGCTCCGTGGTCCCTTTTGGCTTGGGACAACATCCATCAGCAGTTCATGGTCCAGCAGAGTGGGTGCTCTGGTGTGTAGAGAGCCATAAGAAATGGCTCTGAAATGCTGTAGTGGAGACATTAATGACCAACCTCTCCAGTGCGTGCTCTCCAGAGCGGGTTTTCCAGTGTCTGGTGAGGTATGGAAGCTCTTCCTGACATCTTAACACGCTTTGGTTAAACAGTGAGCAGCCCAGTCTGTCATTCAGCCTTCGCCACCCCATCACCCCCTGTCAGGACCACCATAGCTCCTGAGGACCACCTTAGCTGGGGTGAGCTGCCCTGCGAGCATCCCTGGGGCCGCATTCTGTGCTTCGGGGTCACTGCCCGTGGCTGCTGCTGCGAGCACTCTGCCTGCACGGGAAATATTCCCAGGCTGCCAGGTGTGTCACATACCTGCCTCTGAGCAGCTGGCAGCACGCACGGGGACGCGTCGGAGCACAGAGCCAGGGAGGACAAGATCGGTGTGCCCCTGAGTACCTCCATTTCCAGCCCAGACATCTGCCCAGCGCCCCTGAAAATCCGAGACGAGGCCCAGGGAGCAGCGCACGTTTGGGGGTGGGCTGGTTGTCATCTCGGGGCTGCCGAGGCTGTTGTGCAGCTTGTTTGTGCTTCCCTCTTCTCTGGGGGCTGTCTGCTGCCATACAAAGGGCAAAATGCCGCAGCGGGAGGTGCCGTGCTCAAGCCAGAAAAACCCAGCCGACGTTTTCCTCCTTCCCTGGCTTTACCACTAGATGTCATTGGAAAAGCAGCGTTGCCAGCCCCGTTCAGCTCTCCGGGATGGGATTTTGGGGGGTAGCAGGTCCTTCACCCACTGCTGGACACGAAGCATCTTCCCAGCCTCCTCCTCCGTGGCTTTGTCTGTCTGCAGAGCCTCTGGAAAAACCATCGTCGGGGATTCAGGGTTCAATGGACATTGAAATGCAACTGAAACCTTTTTTCCCAGCGCCTGGCTAAGCCGCCCGCTCGGACCCTCCCAGGAGGGAGCCGCACGTCACCCGCTCTCAAAGAGGCGACGCTGTCACGCCGGGACCCGCGGCACCTACAGCAATATGGTCCTCTCAAACGAGTCGGACAAACAAGGCCTTTATAGGCACTTTCTTTTCTTCTGGAGTGGAAGAGAGAGGAGCCGGGGGAGAACTCGGGGGCGTCCCACCGCAGTGGAGCAGCACACAAAGGCTCGCGATGAAAGGGGCACCAGCAAATCCTCTTAGGGGCTTCACTGTGTGCACATTCATATCCCGGCCCCATCTGCCGGGGGGATCCCCGGGAGCGAGGGGGGAGAGGGGCTCTCCCTGCCCCGCGCCGCCAAAGCAAGCAAAGCGCATTCAGGGAGGGAGAAAGGGATGAAAAGGAAGAAAGGCCGAGCCATGCCTGTGCAGAGGCGGGGGGAATGCAGCTCTGCCGGGGAGGGGGGCTGGCTTATGGGGGAG
>VWPU01016839.1:0-46891 GCA_013398955.1 Callaeas wilsoni
ACCCACATCCATTCGCAACAACCCCATCACTGTTCTCTTCAGAGGCCAGATTCAAGGATGGCCAATTCTCTTTGAGCCAAAGACCACTTCTGCAGTAGAATAAATAAGGAAGTTTGCTCAGTTGCCCTTTCCAAAGAAGGACAGACAAAGCCATGTCTTCAGAAAGGGACATTTTCTTCAGCAGCATAATAAAACAGAGTTCTCCCTCTCAAAGGTCTCAAAGGCTGGCTATCTTACTGAAATAAAGAGTGTTCAGCCAGGACAGATTAGGAGAGATGAGAACAAAACGAAGCTCATAAAGTAACCCACACGTGCAGTGTAACCACTGCTACGAAGTCATTATGATATTGATGAGCACATGAATACATGCGCGCGTATTTTTTCATATATACGCATGGGGAGACAGAGCACCTCACACAGGAAAAGTCGGGTTCCACTCTGATGCCTCCTGCCCGACGCAGAGCTACCCGAAGATGGCACTGTCCAGCAGCAGTTCCTCCGGAGCACCTTGAGAAACTGATGCTGAAGTAGGTGTGGGGATACCTCCCAGCACCAGCACCTTCTTGAACCATTTCCCCCTGTTTCCCAGCCACACTCACTGCATCTCCATGAGAAGTCATTGGTTCCAGCTGGGACTTAGGTGGGACGCGTGTGGACGTTTACGGCAGCAGCGCTGTTGGCAGCCGTTCTCGCACCCGCAGATCTCAGTGCCAGGGTAGGGCACGCAGGCTGGAGACATCGCCAAGCACACCCTAGCAGTACGCTTGGGCTGTGATGGAGGAACGCCACTGTCTGCAGAAACCACAAGGAAAACCAGGCCAGGCAAACAGGAGAGCCGTGGGTGTGGTTACTGCCATCGCCCAGGTGAGACAAAACCAGTATGAGAAACAGTCCTCAGCTGGCAGCTCAAACAGCCTCGTCCCTGCGACAGAAACCATCTTGGCCATGCTGCGAGGGGCCAGAACTGGTCCTGCTTCTCTGCAATCCTTTGAGACCTGCTTTGGGAGGTGCCTTATTGGTGCATTGCTCTTAAAACAACTAAATGTGCTTGGCAGCACATGAGCTAAAACGGGAAAGGCCTCGAGTGCAAACACGACATGCATTAATGAAACAGGGCACATCTCAGGTCTGGAAAATGTTCCTTTTAAGCCAGTCCATGATCTTCATTTGACGTTTATCCATTGCAGTTATAGGCTTGAGTGAGTAGGGCTTTCCTTCCAGGAAAGCCAGTCCCTACACTGAAGAGAGGCGGATGAGGAAAAGCTAAAAGAAATGGAAAAAAATGTAGTTTCCACACAAGTCAGCTCCTTTTCCAAGCAAGTCATTCAACAGAACGAGTCGTTCAGAAAGCTGTAGCATCAAGAGCGCGTGAACCCTGCAGCTGAGGCAGCTCCCAGCCCTGGTGCCAGGCTGTCTGAGAGAAGTACAGGAATGACTGTGCGAGGCACAAGGGTGCCTCGCAGCTGCTGCTCCTTTCCTGCCCTGGCATCCCTCTGTGCCAGCCTGCAGTGATGGCTGGTGACTTGTACTGATGGTCCAGTGCTCAGGTAATACATGGTAGCATGAAAACGCAAAGGAAATAATTTTCATTTTGTGTTTCGTTACCTAGTGCACTGCAAGGGCTGACAAGAAAATGTTTTCTTTGGGAGAAAATCTAGATAACAGCACTTATCAGAGGTTATATGGTGAAGATGGGCGAGCATTGCATGACTCTGATCTCATCACTGCCTGTGTCAGGAAAAAGAATAATGTGCAATAACCACACGCTGGCACTGGAGTGGTAAGGCAGAGCAGATAGATATCCTGCCTAAGTGCTCCCACAGAAGCCTGAGTGCTGAGGAGGCCTACTCGGAGCCATGTGGTCTTCTGCACAGGTGCTGGGTTTGTATCCACACCGCTCCTAACCATTATTTCGTTCTACTGGTTGTGAAATTAGCTGGCAGTTTCATTCAAAGCCTTGGGTTTGTGCACACCACCCATTTCCCCTGGCAGTGCCACAGCTCAGTGAGCATGGCATCTTCACCAGCACCAGCCCAGCTCTGCTGAACAACCACAGAGCCCCCTGACCTGCCAGCTGGCACAGGTGGGCGTGCTGGTGAACCTCAGGGGGCAGACTGCAAAGCTCGTGGGTGCAGGAAGCTCTGGGTCTATTCTTGCACAGTTTCACTAAAACTGAACTTGCAGCTTAACTGGCTGCTCCTTCCTACAAATACCCAAGAAAAATTCACAGCCTATTTCTAAGCCCAAAGCAGAATTGCTTCTGGCCACACTGTTACGAATGGGCGTGAGGGTTTAGCTAAGTCTCTGCCTTTTGCCCAGGCCTCGGGCAGCAGGCAGTAGCTTTATTGGGGTGGCCAGCACCTCGAAACCCACTTTTGTTCACAAGTTCTTTAATAATGGCTGATTCTGTCTATTATAGAATGAGTTATTTATTTAATAGACACAAACTTAACAGATATAAGACTTAAAACAAACTAGATACTACACAGGAATAAGAATACAAAGAAACTCCTGGCAGGTATATACAGCGCGAGGTTAAAGGTACCATTACCTCTACAGCTAGTGAAGAAATAATATAACTTAGGGTCCCGTGTATCTTACCATCCGGTTGTTGGTGGGGCACACATCGAGATCCTTTCCCTCAATTCCCAGGAAAGTAACCGCGGAATCTGCATCCAAACTCCGGGGAGAAGTCCCCCACACTCTCAGGGTGTGTGTGTAGAAGGCTTCTGCCTCTGCGGTAACTCGTGTGTCTTTTACAGTTTGTAAAACAGTGTCTCTCAGTCAAGAATATCTCTGTTATCTCTTCCCACATCTGCTCTCCACACTAAGGGCCTTTCAGCCCCTGGGTTATCCCTTCCATATCTGCACCAACCATCGGTGCTAGAGAGGAGGAGGATGTGTCCTGCCACACACACACAAACTCTTCTGTCCCTGCCTAGAGGAGGAATGGACTGGCCTTGAAGCACATGTCCTGACTGGCACCTGCCTGGCACTGGCCGTGTCAAACTGGCCTTTTTGGCTCTGGAAGACCAAATTGAGCTGTGGAAAATTAGATCATCAGCTGTAGACTGTGGGCATCTGAATTTACTAAGGAGATGGCACCCTGCATGCTTGGCGTTCTGATGGTGAACTTCTGAGTCAGACACAGCTGAAGATATTCTGTACTTTAAAGTGTTACTCCCATGATTTTGCTCACTCAATCGTATCAGTGTGAGACTGGCTGCTCACCAGACTGCCCAGTTCCTTCCCTCTCATCACACAACCCTGACTAGCCGTTGTAAGGTCTCTCAGATGTAAAGATAAATCTACCCTCATACACTTTTTGCTCCATCTGGGCTGCCTTTACATCTTTGCCTCATCTTGAAGAGGCTGAGTGTGGCTGTTCCCTATAAAATACAGCAGCTCCCAGGTTTTCTGGTTTCAAGTTTTGCAGTCTCCTGAACTCAAAAAACTGGCTCCATGAGAAAAAAACACAACCCTTAGCTGTTCAAAGCTCCCAGCTGCACAGTTAAGATAGCTCACTGTTTGCCAGGCTTTGACAGCTTATGAAGATGAGGAAGAGGGTACTGAGCAACCCAAAGAGCACGAGTCTCAAGTGGGAGGTTTCCAGATAAACAAACCACTGTACTCCAACCCAAGTACAAACAACAAGCCACCAATGAAAATTAAGCGTGTTCTGTTATTTACTTGTTCTTTAGACAGAAAGAGCACCACAGTACATCTTCAGGTAGGTGAGAGCATCACGAGCTCTTGGCATAGTTTTCCTTTCCAGGGTTTTTCTGCTGCTCAGCCGGAGTTAGATAAAGTCTCCAGCATCTCCTCTCTTAAAAGAAGGCAGCAAATCCCTTTTGGGGTAGCAAGCTGTGGTAGTCTGCTCAGAACAAGACTTGTTAGCTTAACTCACTATGGCCATCCAGTCTTTGCAACCTTTAAAAACACACCAAAATGTCAGAAATCATTCACAGCATAGCATAAAAGACACCTTAGACTCAGGTGTCTAAGTTCATCAGCTTCCTAATTCCCCACCCATCCAGTACTCTTCACAAGGACCGTTTGTTACTCACCTCCTAGTTCTCTGCTGAGCACTGTCTTTTCCTGACTCATTTTACTCTGGATGATTAACTCTTGTTATCTGAGATGACATTTTACAGCTGTCTGGGAGAACAAATCACACATTCATTCAGAATGGCCCAGAAACACACTGGACCCTTCCTTTGAATTTCGATTAATTTGCATTTGAGCATCCTAATTCTAGATCTGAGGCCCAGCTCTTTCCATTGTGGCCATTAAGCACAAGCAAACACGTAATTTAGACATTTGTGAAAGCTGGACCTCAAAGCTGCTATGATATATTTTCCACTTAAAAACAGCAGAAGAATTCATGCTGGTGTAATGCAAATGAATGTGGTTTTGCACTGCATGAACATGTCTCCTCTGAAAGAGATTTTGATTCCTTGAAAACAGCAAATGCTGGTGCCTTGACTTAGAAAGAGCAGCACTTATGGCACCAAGAGGATAAAAAGTAGAGAAAACTTGGCAAATTTTAAAAAACCAACCAACCAACCAAAAATCGCTATTCATCTTTGCCATAAGCATTATGAAATTTTTGGTCATACACTTCCTTTCAGGTGGATTATGGTTCCTCCAGCCACTCTTCATTTGCTAACTGGAACACAATACTGGGAAACGGATAAAGTTGTTAAGATTCCTGTCTCTAGGGGTAGCACAAAAAAATACACACTCAGAACATTTTAGTGGTTAATTAAAAAAAAGACCTGAAGGCCTTCTCCTTCCCATTGAAAACCTCAGAGCCATGCAGCCACCTGGATCCCCAAAATACAGCATTTATCAAGCAGCAGTGCTGGGTGAAAAGGCACTGGAGCACACAGAACTCACTGAAATAATTCCTGCTGAGCATATTCATGTATAGCACCTGAGAAACTTCAAAAGCAATCACCAAGGACAGGGAGAATCAAGCCCTGATTTCTCAGCCAATAATGTATCTGCCAGCTTGGGACAGAGTCATTCATAACTTGCCCTCATTAAATATACTCTAGACGGAAGTTGTCCTCATTTAAGCCAAAAAGGCCAACCTGCAAAAGGATGGTTTATGTGCACACCAACAAATTACATGCTCACCTATGAGCGATGAACCCACATGTATCACAAAAAAATTGCCAGCTCAGCAAACATGCAGCTGATGTGTGCAGAAATGCTGATTTTTTTGTCTAGGTCTGATGCATCAAGTGGTACTAAGTGGGAAGTTCATAGAGCCACAAGGAATGGATCTAGTGCTGGGAGTGAAGGCAGCACAAAAAAAAATTAGAATTAATTTTTAAGCTAAGTCTGGAGCATGCCTGTGGTGAAGAGATTAAAGAAGCAACTCCATTTCAGCTGCAAAGAATAACTTATTCAAAAGCCATGTGGAATTGTAGGGTGTTTGTTTTCTGCTAATATTTAGTTGCACTCTTAGGTTTCTTTCTGTGACTCCAGATTTATTTCAGTCTGTTGCTGAGTTGAAGCTCAACCACAGTTCTAAGAAGACAGAAGTCAAAAAGCCCTTGAAACCTTCCAATTCCAGAATGTGCTTCCCAAATGCTATCAATCATATTGCCTTCATTTCCTCCACCACAGTTTTCTGAAGAGGTTTACTTAAACTTTGTTTGGGGTTCTGCTTTTTGTTTTTTTCCAAATCCCATTTTTAGACGAGACAGGAAGAAAATTGCAGGTTTTTTTTCTTCTCCTAGTCCTGTGGTACGAGTGCTGATGCTACTTTTTCTACAGAAAGATGAAATGACCTCCAAAGCCAAGTTGCAATTTGAAATCTGTCACGTAGAGCTGGGTTTCTTCCTGCATTTTTCTGCAAAGGCTTGCAGTGTGTCCACAAGTCAGGAGGGGGGCTGTCAGCACTGGCAAGTGAGTTTCACACTTCAGCCAGAGAGGTTCCAGAAAGCCTTGGAAGCTCATCTCAAGAATAGTGTTTTTTGGCTCCCGCGTGACTCACATGTGAGGCGCTCGTTTGCTGCTCCATACGCCTCAGTCCTCTCACAGATAAACAGTTGTTTGCCAGTTTGTAGCTATGAATCATACAGCTGAACTGGCTAAAACTGGCACACAGCCCTTAAATAGTTTAACAGCTGCGTGCGTGTCTGTAGCCGTATCTCTCAGAAGCCTCCGAGTGCTTAACTACTGATCTCCAGTATGCAAATGGAGCAGAAACCGGGGCAAGAAACTGTATTTTTATTACAACCTCTCCTACAACTTTCCACTTTCCAGCTCCTCCCCGGCTCAAGGAATAATTGGAAATTTGGAGGTAGCCACCACAAGCTCACAAAAGCTGTCATCTGCATCCCACCAGGTGAAGACCAGGCCGAACCCCCTGACTTCAGCGACAAATTGCTCCCCACCCTATTTTGACTACTGACTGGAAACAGCTGAGGATTCAAATCTTTATGTTTTTTCCACCTTCACTTGCCTATATAAGACAGCATAGAGTGTATTTCTACACAGGGAAAAAAAAACGAGAAGAAAAAACAGAAGAAAAGTAGGATGTGGTTGGTTATCGTGCTTCAAATTCTTGTAAGGCAAGGTCTGTAAGAAGACACTCGCATGCTCTGTAGAACAGCTTGGACTGAAGCAATGCTACTGATCTGCTTGCTGGGGTTCAGGTAAAGTAATTCCTATTCTAGTTATTGACTTTCATTTTGCCAACAATTTAATAGCAGCATTGATTGTAGATACTGTTTTTAAGCTGATTATTAAGCTGTTTTTAAGATTATTATTACTCATGAAGTTCAACCAGTAAGATCAAACACGTAGTGTTGCTTAGCTTAGAGCAGAAACAAAGATTTCTGCTTTAGTGATAAATATAAATCTATACTGTTGTAATCAAAATACTTGGAAAAAAAATGCTAAGAAGTTATCCAGCTACAGACAAAATATATGGCAGGTGTGGGACCTGCTGCTCATCATTGCACTGAGCCATTTTACTCTTCTCGAGTGCATCCACGAGAGAGTAACTTATATCTAACATGAATAATGTTCTAGGAAATAGACAGAAACAAAGGATGTTTTAGCTGATAAGACTTTTGTGGATAAGAATACCCTTAATGTAACATCCCTAATCTGTGCTCTCAAACAGTTTTGTGTGAATCCCAGCTAGAGCCAGATGAACTCGGATCCAACTGCAAAGAGGAAACCATTCATGAATTCTGCTGTAGTGCAAAAAACCTAGCGGAGCTATTATTATAAAATCTTGCAGTTCATTTCCTGGGTCAGAACACCTTTGCTGCTCACTAAACCACAAGCTCCTGATAGGGTAAACCTAATTAATGTTGAACAAGTTCATAGGAAGTGGGAAATCATCAGCAGGAGAAACTGAGAACAAATCGAGCGGCGATGATACAGAGGCTGGACCACCTAAGACACCCTCTCTTCAGTACTGTTAATTACAGGTTCTGATATTATATTTTGGTTTCTAGGAGTTGTCTGAAACAATCCTAAAGCCACAGGAGATTCCTTCAAAAAACTTGTTGAGGACACAGAAATTTTCCTCAGAAGACTGGAAAAAGAGCAAACGTGATACCTCTCTTAAGAAGGTGGAAAGGAAGGAGCTGGGAAAACTAGATGCCTAATCCTGGCCTTAGTATTTGAAAGAAATATTGGAATCACCCACCAAAGAATCCGTTTGCAAGCATGCAGAACTCAACTCAGTGGTAAGTAAAAATCTGCACAGATTAATCTGCATATGACTGAAAAAGAAGTAATTTCACTTCCACTGTGACACTGTCAGCAATGGGAGATGGAGTGTAGGAGGGTGAAACAAGCTTCACACACTACCTCTAAAGAAATTCTCATAAGCAAAGGAAACATGATCAGTACGAAACCTCTGTATGATTAGTGAGTACCCACCGAGATTCTAATCAGTGTCTACTCTATCGGAAAGATGTCTCTGGTACAGTTCAGTATCTTTCAGGATGACTATTATCAGTAATTTTGCTAATAATTTGGACGATGCAGTAAAGATGATGCTTATGAAATGACTGCAAGGTTATTGGTCAATGAAAATGATTCTTTAAGTGACTCTGAGCAAACATTACTTAGTCTGGAACAGTTGCAAACAATTCCTGTGGATCACTCAAGATGTGAATTTTAAATCTGAGAGGCTAAAATGAAAAAAAACATCATGTTTTTGACAACCAGACAATTATCAATTTAAAAGCTCTTCTCTTGAAATTAATAATTTTCTAGAGTAATGCTAGACATAATTTAGTACCAATGAATTCTAAAGAAAATGCATTTGGTGAGCTAGAGCTATGATAAAAGTAGCACCAAACCTCAGACTTTTAAGAGTCATCATGCACAATTTTCTATACATTTACAAAGTACACAGAGTGCTGGGTTGACAGGTGGTGTCACTACCCCGAAATGTTTCGTGTCGCCTGATTTTTCCCCCAGGTAGATGGGTGCCCCTGGCCACAGGACACCCACGCTGACACTAGAGCTGCGTTCCCATGTCCCCTTCCCTGTCCTGCCCAGGCGGCAGCAGCATCTGCCTACAGTGATCCCTCGTACGCACGGCACCAACGCAGCTCGTGTTCTGTGTGATCTTCTCCCTTCTCACGAACCACAAACACCTGATTTTCTAAGTAGCTGCCACATATTGCTGGCTCAAATGGATTGATTTAACCTCGTCTTGATGACCAAACCAAGGTTTTCTCTTTGTTCTCATTTCTGACAGATAAATCCACTGATAACATCCAGCTTTCCTTTTGCTGTTTCCTAAGTGGACAACGCTGTGACAGCCCAGCTCAGGTGGCTCTGTCCAGTTCTCTGCAGGTGGCAGTGGTACCCAGCCCCGACCTACAGAGCTCACCCTCACTCCTGCAGAGGGGTCACTGGGGGAAACACAGCCAAGGACAGTCTTGGCAAATTTGTGCATCCTCTTAGTAACCCCCATCCAGTCTGTTTGTAGTCCTCACCAGCTTTCAGGTGACATTTCCCTACCTACTGAACAGCCCTCGTTCTAAACCCTGTTTTTTCTAGTGCTATTCACTTGTTTGTAGTACACTTTGCTGAAATGCAAGTGCCTGAAATCCTCAGCCTTTCCCTTATATGAAAAAGTGGATACTTCATCAAAGAGAAGGGTCTGGTAAGAGCTATCAAAGCCTTATTTAGCAGTTTTCTTTAAAAATCTGTGTGAATCTTAGACTCAACAGTTACAGAATTGCTTTAATCGCACTTCACACTCTTTCCTGCAACAGATAGACTAGACTGAACCTTTTCCAGCCACACTAATAACATCCATACTTCATAACAATTACTGGGCTGGACCTTCAGCTTTATGTGCCTATTTTTTCTGTAGTCTGAGCTGGAAAATAACTGTTTCACTGGTATGAGCATGTTAAGTTCTGAGTGCATTCTGTGTTCAGATACAGTTATTTCCATTATCACTCACTGATTCCCACAAGTCA
Source organism: Callaeas wilsoni (assembly GCA_013398955.1). Lineage (NCBI taxonomy): Eukaryota > Metazoa > Chordata > Aves > Passeriformes > Callaeidae > Callaeas > Callaeas wilsoni. The sequence continues at coordinate 9,477 of VWPU01016839.1, forward strand.
TCCCACCTCTGACCTCTAGCACAATGTCAGCATTCCTACGAAAACAGTGGTACAAGAGTCAGGAAAATGCAAGGCTATCTCCTCAGTTAATTTTTAACAGATCTACTTGTTCTCTGTTCATCTATTTTTTAAAAATATTTTATTTTAGCCACACACACAAAAAAAAACCTCTTTCACTAATTGGATTTTGGTTTCTTTAGCAAAGTTCGGCTCCATTTGGCAGTGCTTAAGAGCTCTCACTTTTCATCCTCCAAAGCAAAGATTCTCCTCTTGACAAAACTCTTCTTAAAACATCTTCACTTACTCCTAAAATGTCTTTTGAGCTACTTGGTTGGCTGAACTGGACTGGGAACTTTAACTACCAATTTCTTCTGCTTTATTAGCTTTTTGTGATTTTGATTTAAAGAGATTATTAAAAAAGCACTTTTAGGGCATCGTTTGTTAAAACATACATATATTTTTAAGAATGGTGATAACATTTATTCAAGACAAATGTATTTTTTTTAAGAATTGCATTATGAAGATATCATGGCTTCCATTTGCTAATCTTTGCTGGATTACCTACGAAAATCAGTTAAAATTTGAAGTGCAAACCCCGAATTTAAACAATGCTGAAAGTTAAACACAAGTGAAAAAACATACTTACTCATTTTGCACCTAGATAAAAGATTAGTCTTCTTAAGCTGACCTTTTAAAATACTGCTTTGGATGTAAGCACTGTACAAAACTAAAATATCATATAAATGTGGGTGTAGTAAAAGCACATCAGCAAAAGCTACTGATGCATGGGGATTCAGATATAAGAGTAAAATCCCAGCTATCAGATCAGCATGCCTTAATATGGAATAATAATTTCATTAATTTCTGTGCAGCAACAAAACTAAGCATAGGTGTTAGGGAAATTTCAACAGGTGTACAAATTATTAGAGATAGCCGGTAGTCTTAAGTGTTTTTGAAAATATGTGTTTGAAGGAGTCAGTCTCTTCAGTATCTGAATGGGATTATCTTATATGGGATGGTAATCAGTGGATCCTGACTACTTTCCCTTGAGAATCAGACTCCCTTGTAACATATCAAGTCACTCAAATTGGAAATAGAAAGCTCTGTGCTTGAAAGGTTTCACTTTCCATAACATGTCCAGCTCAAAACCAGAAAAATCTAGAATTATGTTTGAAAGTATCTTGGTTTGGCTTTATCACAGCATTAACCGTGAGTCTTACACATTTCCAACCTGCTCTCTTTGTCATTTCAGGGGAGAAATGACCAACAACAGCGAGAATTGCAGTTTTACGGCCGTCAACAGCTTGGCGTGGACCATGCAGCTGGGGCTCTCCATCCCCACCTTCATCCTCGGGCTGGTTCTCAACTTCCTGGCCCTGTTTGTGTTCTGCCGCTTTTTGGAAAAGCAGACCAAAACCTCCGTGTACATGATCAACCTGGCGCTCGCAGACATGCTGCTGCTCCTCTCGCTGCCGCTGAAGCTGTACTCCTCTGTCAACACGGTGCCTGGGCTGCTGTGCTCCTTCATCCAGGCTTCTTATTTCGTCAACAGCTACACCAGCATCTTCGTCATTGTCTGCATCACTGTCGAGAGGTACATCTGCATAAGGCGCCCGTTTGATGGCCGAGCTAACCAATCCCCCAGGTGTGCTGTCTCGATTTGCAGCTTCATCTGGGCCGTGGCCTGGATCTGCAGCAGCCCAGTGTACGTGTTTCACAAGAAGGATAATACTACATGCTTTCATAACATGTCAGAGCAGATATGGGATGCGCCCTTCATTGTTTCTGTGGAAGTATTTGGATTTCTGATCCCGCTTGCAGTGATGGTTTTCTGCTCTGCTCAAACCATCTGGACTCTTCTGAATCGCAAAAGTGAAGCCGAAAGGAAGGTAGAAGAAAGTGGCTCCTTGCGAGTAATCATCATCAACCTCGTGGTGTTTTTGGTGTGCTTCACACCCGTCCACCTCGGGATCTGCCTGCAGTGCCTGGTGAGGCGGCACGTGATCGTGGACTGCAGTCTCCAACAGACCATCAGCCTGTTCCTCCAGGTGTCGATGACATTCGCCAACCTGAACTGCTGCCTCGATGCCATCTTCTACTATTTTGCTGCAAAGGAATTCTGTAAGAAAACACACCTGAGAAGGGTTCTTGAGCTGTGTCCTGTCTTTAACCCTTGTGCCATGCGATGGAACTGCCAGCAGTTGGAGACTGCCCCTCGCCAGGACACTGACAGTTTTATGCCTGACACGGCAGAGACCACGCCATAGGGAGAAGGATAATGTTTTTCCAATGAATGCAAACTTCTCCCATATTTTTCTTCCCTTTAAAGATGAAGGAGAAAAAAGTTAGATTAAGGAACCAGCATTAGCAAAGTGACAGACTGACACCAAAAGAAGCATTACCCTGGACAGTGCCTACAAAATGTGAAAAGGCTTGCCAGAGAAAAACTAACCAGATCATGGGAATGACATTTAACATGAGCTTTTGTCATAGCTGCACCAGTTTTCCTTTTACATATGTGATCAGAAGGGTGTTGCTAAGAGCAAATACAGAAATAATTGTTCGTAGCCTTTCTAACTTAGAAGGTATCTTGTCACATAAAAGGCAGTATCCAGCCAAAAGTCAGACTCTGCAGAAGGTCACTGTTGGAGCTGCTCTGCTTTGGGCAGCTTGGCCACCCTGGGACAGCAGTGAATCCTCCTCCTGTAAGCATTACAGCCTGCTCGGGGCAGCTGCGAGGGACAGCAGTTTCTGCTCTTTCATAAAGGACATGATGCCCAGAACAGAAACCCAAGGGAGTAACTTGGGTACCAGCAATTCCTGAGCAACAAGCTTTCCTGATTACCTTTGCTGAGGAATCGTCGTGGTTTTCTGTTTTCTCCTGCAATTTTAAAACAGGCTTTGCCCAGGAAAACCAAAAGAACCCATTCAAATACGAGATTTAGAGAAAGACTGAATGTGTTGAACTGTGTTTCTACATCAGTGCATTTCTAGCAGAGACACAACACATGTATGAAATTCTTCTGCCTGTCTTCTCATTCTTTCTCGGAGCAGGGGAGTTAAGAAAGCAAGCCCTGCATCACAGAAGATTAGGGAGTGACTGATATTCTCCTCCCTCCCAGCTAGAAGGCTGGACCAGCTCTATCCAGCTCATTCCGTAGAGAAGTCCTTCTAGCCTGTACTGTGCGTGTCTCAAAACATCTCCGGGCTTGCCTGAACCCTTCGGGTCGCACTTCTGGATTGTCACCACCCCAATGACTTTTGCAAGTTTGGCTCTGAATCCAAACTAAAGGTTTCTTTGTTGCAATTTAAGCCAACGATTTCCTGAACCCTTACTTGGGCATGGTTGGTGCTGGTAGCCAGAAACAGAAGAGACAATTTTCTTTACCTTTCTAAAACAGCTGTGAAAATAGTCTAAGACTGCTGGTAGTAAAGCTTCTGGGGCAAGGTTTCCCTTTATTCAAAATGTGAAAAGAAATTACCTTCTCTCTGTGGCAAATTAAAAAGAAAGGGGTCCAGTTTTGAAAATACAATTTGCTGTCCATTGATTTCCATAGAAATGATTGACTGTGCAAGATATGTGCAACTGCACATATCTTATAGTGGGCCTAATATATGAACATTTTAAAACTTGTTAGTACTAAAACTATGACCGCAGCTGAGGCAAAGAAAGATTTTTATCATCATCTTCACTGCTTTCTGTAGAGGAGCAAGAAGAAGAGCTTTCCAAAACAGTAGATTTTCTAAACATTATTTGTTACTGCCTTGATCACTCAGAAACTTACAGATTTTCAAAAGGTTAACCTTTCTTCTTTGCACCTTTCATGTTACCTTGCACACAAAAAAAGTGTGTGAGAAAGAAGTTTTACTAAATAAACTGTACATGTGAAGTGTATGATATGAAAATACATTTTAATTTCCCAATTTGACAGCAGTATATAATTCTCCTCTACCTACACTAGCTGCCTAAAAATTACTTGGCAGCAGTAACTGTGACCCATCACACAAGGGTAGGATTATTAAAGTCAGGGCTAATGAAGCAGTACCTTTGACTTTTAACTGATTTTTCACTTGGAAAAGGTCATATTCTAATATTCAGGGGAACAAGAGCACATATGCAAGAGACAAAGTGTGTGGGGACTCCCATCTGCAAGGGCTGGGGAAGAGCTTGATTTGCCAGCACCAGGGAGGCAAAATTCCCTCATGTCAGTCCCAGCACACCCAAGCAGGGAGAGACTTCACTTACAGAAAGAAATTAATGTAATTGTCTCGCTGAATGAGGCAGAGGTCAGTCTGTGAAAATCAGCCGTAATAACGGGCAGTGGTGGGACCCGCTGGTCTCGAGGCTCAGTCTGCTCCTGTTGTACATGGCTCAAACCCAGACTACAAAGTCTGCAAGTTAAACTGGACTATTCCCATTTATTGCCACCGGTGCCACTGCTTTGTTGGCCTAAAGTGTTTTTATATATAACTTCATTTGTCTAAATTTTGCCTGTTGTGTAGGTAAGCGAGAGCAGCCTCTCTAAGCGTGCTTGAAATTTGAGAAATGAAATGAAAATGAAATTAAGAGAAAGAAGGAAGAGAGCACAGCTGTGTTGATTTTACAGGCTGTTACAGCAGTCCAGTTTTTTAGCACAAAAAAGCACAGGTCATTTGAGTAAGGAAGTGTTACTTTGAATTCACTGCTTTTCAAGATGAACTTACATTCAAATAATACACTTAAGTCCTGTCTTTTACCTGCAGCTAAGCATACAGTTCTTTCTAAATCAGGATTTTACAGACAGGCTTTTGTGAGAAATTCACTGTTAACTCTGGAGCATCTCCAGTTGGTTGTATTTTTATACCAGGACAAAGCAATGAAAATCCTTATGCAGCTTGGGAAGATACACAGCAATTTTGATGATGAATAAAACTGAAAAGCATTTGACATTTTAAAAACCTGAAAATCTTCCTGATCTGATACACAGGTTCACTGCAACAGAAGTGGTTTCTTCTCTCGATGTTATTCTTAATACACAGAAAAATGATGGGAACCTGAATGTGAACCCCTCACATGCTCAGGTCTCCTCCCACTGCCTCAGTTGTACCATAAAGTCAAAGAAGCACTGTCTTAGTGGAAAAAAAAATAATCAAGTGCTAACCAGAAACACCAAATACAATGCCTTTAAAAATTACATTTTCAGTTCTGCCTTCTTCTGTGAATTGAACAAAACCACAATTGCACAATTAAGCACGGACCTTACAGAGGAGCTGTATTTAACATTAATTTTTCTGGACAAGGCCATTTCAGGCCACAGGTGAGAATATTCACAAAACAAAATTTTGTTTTTATCTAATTAAACTTCTCCAACTGGGCCAAACCCCACAGGTTTTTACAACATAGAAGAGGGCTGATTTTTCTTGAGGGCATTTTTATCAATGGCAGATTACTCCAACATCCTACAATTAGCATTTGTTCAACCATCAGTGTCATTCCTCAAGCTGTATTTTATAGACTCACACAACTGAAAGACAAAAGAGCATAAAAGTAGTTTGGACAAAAGGGGAAAAAACCCAACCCCCAATTAAAACAAACAAAAACTCGCAGTAGACAAAACCACACAGGATTTGTTCCCCAAATCCTTTTCCTGTTCCTTTGCCTGGTGGGTTATATAATCTTCATTTCCCAGGCCTGTTTGAGCACAGAACTCAGTGATACTCCACTAATTTCTAATGCTATAAAAGACTGTCAAAATAATGCTGGACTTTTTGAAACGTTCTATTGCCCAAGAAGTCCCTCCTAAAAGATTTTCAACAAAGACAACATCAAAAAAAAGGAAATTCCACTGGTTTAATAGCAAGTAGAGGATCTAATATATGACCTTTTTATAGCCTTCATAATACTGCTTTTATGATGCATGATTCATGAGCTGGAAGGCACCTGAGGGAGGGTCCAAGCCTAGATCCAAGCACTGTTAGTCTCCTGCCTTCTCACAAGGGGCCGCAGAGTCAGTCCAACATCTTTTCATTATGATTAAATACAGTAGTTAAAAATACAAACCAGACAGTTTTCCATGTAAGGATGAACAACCACAAAGAAAGCCTAGTAACTGTCACTCTAGTAGTTTGTCATATCAAGTAATTTCAAGTGTTCAGGAAACTTCAAAGTGAGAAGAGCAGCCATCTCACTGCCTAAGGCAGCCTCCAGATCACGAAAAGAAGCTGAAATGGGCTGGAAGATTGAAACTGATCTTCAGAGAGACATCACCCCAAACCTCACCGTGGTATTTCACTCAAGGGTTGTTCTGCAACACCACAAATGAGCCTGCCTAAAACACACGCAAACGAGAGACAAACTGAGGCTACTCAAAGGTATAGACTTCTGTCTGTCTCATCAAAGTGGTTTTGCTGAAATTTTCCCCCTCACGATCAGAACATTTTCCACTTTAAACTAATTGCTTTCTCTGAGTCTTGGGCACGCTCTCCATCCTTCCACCCAAACACCAGGAGAGGAGCCATGCAGAGGCAGTGTCCTCTGAGGAGCTGGCAAGTCCAGCAGGGGAAAACAGAGCCCAGCTCTGTGTACAGACTCCTGCGGTGACTGTCACCTGCCCTGGGAGCCTGCAGGGACCTGCTCAGCACCACAGTGGCAAATGACAGTAGCTTGAACAACACCTTTATGGAGCCAAGGAACGGTGAGACTTTGGCTGCCACACACCAAAAGGTTTCCCAAGGATTTCCCAAGGAACTGTCCCCACAAAGAGGGGCAGAAACGTGCTTGCCCTGAGTGAACTGAAAAGAAACCTGCCTGTCTGTTATTTACACAACAGTACAAGTGAGAAAGCTGGCTTGGCTAGGTTGGAAATTAGTGTGCTTGCTGAACATGTAGAGAAACACAAACTCCACACGCACTGTTCTGGCACTGCCAAAATACAGAGCCCAGAGAGAACAGCCAAAGGCTCAGTTACCAAAAGGGGTAGCAACTTCTCCCGCCCTCCAGCTCGCTGTGAGTGCAGGGGGAAGGAAGGCGCAGAGGAAGATGAACAGAGGATGCCGCAGCAGAGCGGTTACACAGAGGGTGAGCTGAGCCTGCTGCCAGGGGAAGCACCTGCCTGGGCAGTCCGAGGGGGCTGCACTCCAAAGATACAAACCTCCTCCCGCAATAAGAATCGCATGAGGCACAGAAAACCCCTTTGACCCCTCTTCTGGCTCAAGGCAAGATTTTGGGTGTCTTCCCCAGAGGTGTCCCCCCACAGCTGCTGTGTGTGTGCCTGCCCAGCACTCTTAAGAGTTTTGCCCTTTGCCACTGCATCTCATACTGTGGCTTTCTTCAGCTGCTTTTGTAAACTCCTTTTGTAAACAGCTAAAACTCTTTCTCCTGTAAAGGTGTGTGGGAAACAGAAGAAAACAAAACGAAAACCCACCTATTTTTTTAAAGTTATATAACATTAGGCTATGGAGAACATTAGGTGAAGGCTCCTGTGCTGTTTCTAAACACATAATTAAATTATTTTCTGTTGGCAAGAAAGCTATTCGCATTGGAAAATCACTCCTGGGAACTGATTGCCACACAATGGCACTATGTAATGAGTTTCACAGTTCTGTACCCTCGGTGTTAGCTCGAAAACTCCAGAGAGATCAAACTCACCCCTTCCGCATGGATACGTCAGGTTCACGCAAGCAATCTTCTGCCTTTTTAACATCAGGCCAACACAGAGACTAAAGCAAGTGTGAGCACTGAAGCACACCTGAAAAGACTAAGAATAGTCGTATTTCTATATTTCTTTCATCTGAGGAAGTCAGAATGACTGAAAGTGAGAGATACGATCCCCCACCGCACAGAAGGCTCGCCAGCTACTGCTGAAAGATGGGAAGCAAAAAGGTGAACCAGGTGGGCAGTAGCCGAGCAGCTGGTGTAGTTCAGGCTCTGCAAGGTGATTTTGTGTTCCTGGAGGGACGCAATTTATTGCCTTTGGCCCTGTCAAGAGTTTTGGTTTCATTTATTTCATTTTGAAATATTAAGAAAAAGAAAAGAAATACTGGCAGTACTCACTGCAGCATACGGCATTACAGAGGGCTCACCAGAGCCAAATTCATGCTGGACCTCTGGGTTTTTAATTTCCTCTTTTTTTAATCACTGTCATTTCTGCCTCACCAAGAGGTCTTAGGAGTGGCACTGCTTTCTCCAGCACCCATTGCTCCAAGGTGAGGACTCATCCTCCCAGGAATGAACTCAGCAACTGAGTCAGACCTGCTGTACGTCTGTAAAGTGGCGCCAGGATGACATCCACATCGTCTCATTTATACCACCTGACACACTCCACTGCAGAAAAACCCTCACTCCACTGCAAAAAAACCCTCATCAGGCATCTGGCAGCCTTTCCACACCATGCCCAGTGTCCCTTGCACACGTTGCCTGTACTGAAGGTCACAGTGCTCACTCTTTTAAAGCATGAAAGGCAGTGCTGTGAGGAGGCAGGGCACGCTTGCAGACCTCATGACAAGTCTCAAAGCTTGCCCATGATGCAGGTGTTTTGAAACAAACACATCCTGCCATTTATGTTCTCCTTGCCCCAGTCTGGCACTTCTGCAAGTCTTCCATTAGCAGGTTTACAAGCCCCAGTTCTGGACATATGGGCAGTGGCCAGCTTCCTATGGGGCAGGGAGTGTCCCAGAGGTGTGAGAAGTCCTGTCCACGCAGCCCCCCTGCAGTCTGCTCCATGGCACCCAGCTCGTGCCCAGAGGTGCTGCCCAGGGCAGGCAGTTGCTGCTGAGCCATTACCTCTGCTGGAGGTTTGAAAAATCCATTGGTTTTCCCCCACTTACTGAAGCACAACAGCTTCAAGGGCAGCTGGATTTCCATGTTAAAAGGATTAGGGGAAAACGCCTTTTTTTGTTCACGTTAAGGCTGTAGTCTACTCATTCCATTTTCATATTTCTGATACCTGGGAAATCACACTTGCCAGTGAGAGGTGTTGTTCCACAATTAATCTTCATTCCAACCAAGATGGAATTTACCCAGTTCAGTGCATGAGTGAAGTCCAGTTGGAGTTCTGGAAACTGCAAACACCACGGATGCCCACGATCACCACATCACAATCCAAACCCACTGTTTTCCCTTTTTAAAAACATGACTTCAAGTAAACCCATGAGACATTCCCATTAAAGCTAACAGAGAGCACAGAGAAATGCTGCAGGTTGCCTGGTCCTATGAGCTATATATTAAAAATGTATATATTTAATCTCCTGTGCAATGGACTAAAATGAAACTCCAGTTTCATTTTGGCACAGCAGTGCCAGTGTTCAGTGTCCCTCTCCAGGTTCCCAGAGGTGCTCTCAGCAGCTCTGTTTCAGAGCTGCATTTTGCCACACTGTAAAGAGGTCTCACTGTCTGAAGGAAACAACTGCTCCCACCTCAAGCACTGCCCCATCCTGCAGTGTCAAATACACAAACGAGTGAGGGTCCCTCAGCAGCCCCTGGAGAGCTTCTGGCATCTCCAGCTAGCAACTTGATATTTTAACTTCTGGCTTGCCCTCAGCAAGAACCAGTCTGCCCTCCCCAAGGACACCAGGGTACTCAGACACTGGGCTCTCAGATCAGCTCTCTGGGTGCTGGGATATCTGTATCCTGCAGATGAAACCGTACAGATGCTTGTTGAGTGTCTCTGCCACCCCAATCAACTGATTACTGAAAAAGATGCAGCCAATAATTATGCCAGATGCTGAGCTCCAGAAAGGAGACCACACATGACTGCCCTTGTAGGTTAATGAGAGTTCAAACAACCATTAGTATCTGTATTAATCTACTAATTGCCTGGTGTTACTGGGGAAAAATGAAGATTGTGGTGTTTTTCTGATACCATTGATCTGTTTATTTGCTAAGTTACTGTGGTTCATTTCCCCTTTGCTCAGGTTGGGTAATTTTTCTCAGTATTTCACAGAATCATTAAAAAAAAAATGGAATATGCGATTTTTTAAAAAAAGATCCTAATACCTCCACTTTGAACCTTTTACAGACAGTGCCTTTTCTCTGCTGCTACACCAAGTCTTATCCAAAGGCAAGCAATTCCAACCCAGTGAGGGCAAGACTTGCTCCGAGTTCCTACAGCATCTAAAAAAGTTGCTGGGAACACTGCAAAGTCATCAAAATAACTGCACTGAATTCTTGAAAATCTTTGTCCTTCTTTTTCCACTGCACTGAATTGTCTTAGGTGTGCCCAGCACATAACAGTCCCAGTAAAATCAGAGATCTCTGCGTGTTTCCAGCTCTCTCCTTCTAATGTACTGAGATCACACTACAAAGCCAGGCCCTGTGACATAATTTCCTTGAAACCATAGATCACTTGGCAGCATAAAATACTGAAATCTGAACTGTGGTGTGATTCTTTTCGGGGTTTTTTGTTGTTTCTTTTTCAGTGTAACAACAAGCCCTAAGTGTAATAAAGACAGTAAAATTGTTAGAAAAAGTATCACCTTTAAAACCTGATTCTCTTCAGGCTTTAGTAGTAAAAACACAAAGATATGCTGAGAATTAAATCTTTCTCTTGAAAGTAGACAGCATGATTCGTTTTGAGTCACGAACTTCTCTAAATTACTCTAAACCACATTTGCTGAATTTACACAGCAAAACCTTCTGTTCTTTCTTCTCTTTTGACTTCCAGCGCTAGAAATTCAGCTTGGGGAATTCAGCTGGATCATCTCTTATTTATATGTCTCCGTCAAACAAATTCTGCGCCAGCTGAAGTCACAGTTTCACCGGTGTGCTCTCTGGTGTTTTCTGGCAACAGAAGAAGGGACCAAAGCTGGTGCTACAGCCAGAGCCTCCCCAGCAAGGATGCTGATGGCGCGAGAACAAGTGTGGAGACAGAGTTTTTGCAAGAAAATGGACACACGGTGCACCAGCCATAAGGACAAGTAAACAGAGCACGTAGAAAACCTACACAGCGAGAGAATGCTGATGCTTCAAGGACAGAGGGACAGCAGCCGAAGAAAAACATAAACAAAGATAGAAAACTGTCTGATGATTTGTGTGTGTAGGTGCATGGTAGCCGGGCGAACAGAGCCAGAGATCCAATTAAATCATTACATGTTTTATGTGTGTGTATTGCTTTGCCAGTCATGTAATGTGTGGACGCCTGGACAGGGGGAGCACAGTGTATAATAAGGGTGCTTGGGGGCAAGAAAGGGGCTTCTGCTGGATTCATATGGGATTGTGCGTAGTCCCTTTACTCCCGCAAACAAGCACACGCTCCCTTTCCACGCGCCTGCTGGAGTGCAAATGCCTGCTCTCTCTTACACCACTGCTCATTTAGAGCTCAGCCTGGCGCTTCAAGTGTCATCACTCGCAGCCTTCAGTCCGACCCAGCGGGAATTGCCTCTCTGTTGGCTCAATAGGGCAGATAGGAGAAAAAGAGAAGCAAAAATGTTCTACCTTCAAGTAAAAATATTCTGCTGTCTCCTAACTGCACCAAGTACCAGGCCCATTATGTAAAAATGTGTTCATGGTGATTTTTAGGACAGAATTCACTACCACCACTTTGAGCCTCACTCCAGCAAACCAGCCGGTGAGAGTTCTCCCCCATGGAAAGCTGACAAGATTTTACGTAGAATTTTTTGACAAAGAACATACATCATGCACTGTCTCCCAGCTTGCCTCCAGCCTTCCGCCCCTGAAACACCCTTGGCCAAGCAACCCATGGCTTGATTTTTCTGTCACCCACATTTAAGCTGCTGTCTCTTACTTTCTGCTGCATTCTTCCTACAGTTTGACCCTTGTAAAAATCCAGAAGTATCACCAGATAAATCTTTCATCCTGTTTGTGCCCAGTTCACGCACTGATGGAAACTTTTTTCAATGCCAATACCAAATGTCTTTAAAAATTAATTAGAGCTCAGTATGGCCGATTCCATCACCAAACTCTGCCAGTGTCAGAGTTACATCCAGACCATCATTAGTCTGGTCTGCAAGACCCTGCTTTTTCAGTTGTCTCTATAAAAGGAGCAGTCAGTTGTGTTCTCAATTCCTCTGACTGGAAGGAGAAGAGGGCACCCATGAGCTTCAGTAAGATCTGTAAATGCTGAAAGGTCAGAGATACATTATCAAGAGGCACCTTAATTTTAAAATAATTTCAGACTATTGTAAGTTGCAAAGTATTTCTAAAATAGTTGATTGGGTTTTTTTTTAAGAGTGGATGTCTGCAGGGTTGGGCTTTTTGCTTTTTCTTACTGTAACTAGAATTACGAAACCAAAAGTCTAGCCCAAAGATCTACAAACACCATCTACCGAGATCAGAAGTGTCACTCAGCTTTTTAACCATCTGGACATGAAGTCACAGCCAAATTTCAGGATATTAAATGGACAGGTCCTTTTGGGCAGGCTGTCAGCAGCTGTGGGGTGGCAGCTGAGAGCTTCGGGGCCGTACCCTTCCCACAGGGTGCATCCTGCTGTGCCCGGGGAGCCAGGTACCTGGGCAGCTCTGCAGGGATGCAGCCAGGCCAGGGCTGTGCCCAGCAGTCAGGGAAGCACCAGCAAAGCAGGAGTTTGGGTGCAAGTGTCCCCCGACTCTGCTTCGTGATTCTCCTCCACAGCAGCCTGACTTTGGGCTGCAGCTCATCTCGGGCACCCACTGCCAAGTGCCACTCGAGGGGGAGGTTTGTAGATGAGGAAAGATGTTGCAGAGCCCCTTGGGCCATGACAGTGACACTCAGGGCTGAGCTGTGGTCCTTTTAAACATGCCTGCCAGTTTAAACCTAACCGCAGGCTGTTATGAATCATCAGGTGCTGACATTTTTTTCAAATTTTTAAAGATTTTAACTCCTCTCAGTCATGTGGTTGCATATTTCTGTCACACGAGCACAGGCTGGAGGGCAGCACTGAAGCTGGGGCACGTTGAAAGCTGGTCCCTAAAGGACAGCACACGTACCACACACCTGGCACGCAGCTTCAAACGAATCCCTCTGCAAAGGTCAGAAAGTCAGACAAATACATATATTGGAAAGCAATATAAATAAACCACTCTCTGTTCCCCATCGCCACAGGCAGCTGAGGACCAATGCACACTGGTAGTGATCCAGAGCACTTTCAGTCTCTCAGCAAGCCTAAATTTTGGGCTAGTTCTGCTCTTCAACAAAATCTTTAATTTTTCAAGTGGCTGTACCATCTAAAGTACCAAATACATCACAGTACTTCTCCAGGTCCTAAAATAATAGCAATTACTCTAAATTTTAACCTTCTGGGCAACACGTTTTTGTCCCTGACCATGGTCTCAGCTGAAATTCAAACCATGTTCCATTCCTGAACTTTGCACCTCAATTTTGGCTCCTCAGGATTACCTTTCAGTTCTCAAAACTGGTTTGTGGCTCTCTTGCTTAAACTGAATCAGGTTCTTTACAAAACTTCCCACTTCGCTTGTCCTCTTACCTCCACCTAAAGTAGGACATTATTCCCAGGGAGGGAAAGGAGAGCCATCCCTGTAGCACCCACAGTGGTCACCACGAGCAGCCATCCCCCCTCTCCTGCCCTGCAGCATCCTCTGTCCTCTTCCACTTTGTGTTATTACCCTCCCTGGCAGTCACCTGTCCACAGAGCTCCTTTCCCAGGTTTGGTGCTTGCCAGCAAGGCACAGCTGGGACTCTTCTGAGAATCTGCCCCTGACTTCCCTCAGCAGTGAGAAAAGGCTGCTTTTTCCTGTACATTGAAAGCTGTGGGATTGAGTCACCTTTCTCCTCGTGTCAGGGAGCCGAGACACCCGGAGATCTCGCGTACGTCTGGAGCCGGAGCACGTGGTGCTAAGTTAAAGGTGAAGAACTGGGGGTAATGCAATGACTGACGTGCAACATGAGGAGAACACGAATGTGAAAGCCCTGCCTGGGTTTCCTTCTGGCTGAGAGGTTCACTGCACAGCACCCAGACCCTTCTCAGCCGCCTGCCTGAGTTTGCCTTCAGCAGTGCAATGTAGCTGTCTCCTGAACCTTAGAGAAGACAGACCTATACGAAACAAAACACCTTTAAATACTGAGAGCACCTTAAAACACAGCCCTTCACCACAGGCAAAGAGATTTGTGAAGAGGACATCACCCATCTCTGGCATGGCTCACCAGGAGGAAGGCACGGGGTGGCAATAAGGCTCCCACAGAGCCAGAACCCCTTTTCTGTTGGGCAGCAGGTGGCCCCTGGGTCCCCTGCCAGCTGCTGGGAGGCTAAAGGCAAGATGGGCTTCCTCGGTGGCTGTGCACCACAGCACTGCTTGACCTGGCTGTGAAAACTCAGCTGAATGCAAACCAAAACCCAGCACTCGCATTCGCTTTGTGGCTCCAGTACGTACAAAAGAAGAATTGTGTTGGTGTAACCAGCACCACGTTAACAAATAGAACAGCTCCACATACCATTTTTACCCCCTACCCCGTTGCTTACGTGCTGTTAAGACCTGGCTGAAAATCTCTGTCGTGCTGAGCAGCAGCTGCCCTACCAAGGGCCCCTTGGACATTGGTGTGGGAGATGCTATTGAGAGGAAGAGTAATAAGCCATAATTATATACTGCATCCATTTGTTTGGGGGAGAATTACAATCATATTAACACGCATGGGTTTCCCTCCAAACATTTATCTTCTCCTCAATCCAGAATCATAAGAGCCCTCCTATACAGAAATGATCAATAATTCTTAGTTTGATAAACCAGGTCAGGTTAAAAGAAGAAGAAATCAAGCATAACAAATAGTTACTCTTTTTAACTGCTTGAGAGGAACAGATTTTGAACCACCAGTTACAGTTTCAGGCAGAGATTTGGCTAAAATGTGGCAAGCTATGTATAGGTTATTAAACCGCAGTTCTAGAAGCTTGGACTCATCTTCATCTCAAATTTGATCTGACTTTTCACAAGTTTATGTGATCAGAAAGAATGGAAGAAACAATATTCTGGATGCTGGAACAATTTACTCCAAAGAACCAGGTGTCAACACTGAAAAACATGAACCAAGCATCATCTCTGCAAAAACCAGATTATGGTAAGTATATTAAAAAATAAAGATCTTGTAGTTAAAGAAAAAATATTCTAACACTTTCTCCTCTCCCCACTTAATTCAGATCACAAGCCAGACTGCTAAATCAGCATCAGTTTTATAGCCCTATTTAGTATTGCTTCAGTGTTTGTGGTTATTTACAAAAAATTGCTCAAGACCGGAGAAATTTTTATGCTAAAATATTTAAATACTTGAGTTTAGAATCTCTTACCAGGAAAACAACAGGAAACGGATGTGGCCTGATAAATGCTTGTAACATCTTCATCAGTGTCATATATTTATTCATATGAATTTGATTTCACTGAAAATTAATAAGTGTGAGAAGTCTGAAGTGCAGGCATGTCACGGTACCGAATGAGCAGCAATCAAGCTCCATTTTCAGGAAGGAAGGGAGACATTTTTTAACAGCAGCCAAATCCTCTGTGTGCTCTACCTCTGGTGATAGAAAGTTAAATTTTACTAGTAGGCCCTGATATGGTGAATACATGCATTGCTGCTGGCCTGTTAACATTAAAATAGACTGTGAGTTGATGCTGGACACAACAACACTGGTGTTGGTGGCACGCACTGTTTACATAATGAAGTAAAAGAGCAGAACACAGAGAAAGCAAAATGAATTCTAGTAAAAACATTTTTTAAAAGTTTCCCTTTTCTCCCCAAGCAGGTCTTTTGAAGACATACAGTTTTGTAAGAATATTTCCTTTGAGGAATATCTTATCTATAGAAATTCAGGAAAATGTAGATTTGTCAGATTCTCACTGCTGTCACTGCATTTCTAACTAATTAATCTCTTAATGCTAATTATCCTGATTTGGAGGTTTGCTGTCTTTCAATTTCTGCTACCAGAGGAACACTGGAAATCATAATTCAGCTGCCAACCTGAGTTCTTCTCTTAACACAGCTTTTAACTCTTCCCCTAAACATCCGCTGCTGGCTCCAGTCAAAGACAGGATGCCACTTGAGACACACTTTTTCTCTTGCCTAAAGTGACTCTCAGGTTCTTCTTCCATTCGTTATTTTCTTGTAATGAGATGACATTCGATGACCTTCCCTCCCTGCCGGGGGCTGCTGTGAATGCGCCGGGCAGTTTCTCACAGACACGCTGTGCCATTACACAGGCTCCAGAAACAAGGCAAGGAAAACTGACTTTTCCCATCAAAAAGAAGTGGAACCGTGAGATGTGGGGTCTGATCGAGACTCTTGTGGTCACCACAGGGTGCGCCAGAAGGATGCAGCTCCTCGGCCATATGAGCAACCCAGCTGGCTCAAAATGAGTGCAAGTGCCTTTTGGAAAGGAGGTCCAGTCGTGCAATTATTCTCCTAGAGCTGTATGTGCAATTAACAACTGTGAAAAATAAAATGAGATCTTGATCATCTTCAGGAAGTGATTTTTTTTTTCCCACCTTGCAGAATTCCAGCTGAAGTGCCTGTCTGATCTTGCCAGGTCAGTCATATGCTTTGGAAGTTTGTATGATCTCTCAGGAAATACTTGATTGGCGAAAATGCTGTCTCAGGTCTTTCAAAGGCAATGATAATTTGAAGACCAGTGTAGCTAATGGTTCAGGTAGGAAAAAAAATACCTTAGAAGTGTCAAAATGACTCAGCCATTAGGCAGAAGAGACGCATAGGCTGCGATGTGTTATGCAGGGCCCTCAGCTGGGGTGCATGAGCCTCGCTTGAACGCCTGCTCTGCGGAGCCAGAGAACAACTGAAAGTGCAAAATCTGCAACACAAGAGGCAGATCTCCACCAGTTTTAAATTTCACCAGTCTCAGGGCACTGAGGTGGAAAATATCTGCCCTGCTGATCTGGACTCAGAAGTGCCACAGGAGCATCCCCAGCTGATTTCTCTGTGGAAACTGAGACGTGTCTCTCAAAAAATACTAGATCAGTTCAACACTAAACATGTCAAGGCTCAAAGAGCCAGACCAGCTCAGCTGCTCTCCCAACCAGCAGCTTTAGCTCCTCCAGCACTGAAAGGACCCTTGCTCCCTGGGGTTCTCTTGCACAGCCAAGTTTGGTATTAATATTAAAATGCGCCGCCGGCACGCTGGCTGGGCTGAGATGGCAGCAGCTTGGACCAGGCGTGTCCCACACAAAGGAAGGACGCCCCGGGGCACCTCGGTGCCTCGCTAGCCCGCCTCCCAGCCCGTGCGGTGGAGGGCATGGAGCCTAGCGTGCCTGGGGCTTTGGATAGCCCAGGCGCGGCCAGAAATGAGTTGCCAGAGGTGGCTCTCGGCCGGTGATCCAAGGGTTTATTGTAGAAGCACCCTCAAATGGTCCGGATGCCGAAGTGAGCAAGGCACAGTAATCAGGGCTTTATAAGGATACAGGGAAGGGGGCGGGGTGACACCACAGGGACCCATAGGAAGAGAAGAAAGGCGGGACAGGCCAGGACACCTTCCCTTAGGGGACACAAGGGGTGTCTGTCAACTGTAGACAGAACCACCCCTCAGGAATCCTAGGAATTCAAAGGTAGAAGCCATCTTCACAGGATGGGGGTTTCACTCCTTGGTACCAGCCCACCCAACCTCTGTTTCTGGGCCCTGTGGCCCCCCGGTTGGTTCCTTCACCACAACGTCATTCCTGGTGCCTCCCTCACTCTTTCTAGAGGACGATGAACAGCAGTGACACGGCCCTTGCCTGCGGTCCGACCACTGCATCGGCACAGCAGCTTCCTGGCCCTGGCCCCTCGGCCCCACCAGCCACACAGTCAGTCCTTGTGGCCACTTCCTCCCCAGGAAAGCTTCATTTCAGCTGTTCCTCTTCTTTGGTCCTTTCGCCCATAACCATCAGAGCTTTTGGCTCGTCATTCCAGGGTGAGGATGCTGGAGCAAACAGAGCCGATGAGGACAAGGAGCTTAGCGCTCGGCTGGTGGAGACAGGTTGGGATAAACTGTCTGAGCTACACGATAAGCCGTTCCTCCCGGTGCCGAGCCACAGACCGACAGACACATCGCAAGGCTGAAGCCGAGTTTCTCATTTCTCCTGTAGCCACGAGATGGAGCAACTCAGTTACAAACGGTTCTGCAGAGCCACCAGATGACGGTGATGGGACCTTTCATCCCAGTTCTGGCTCACCCAGAGGCTGCCGGCAGTTCTGGATCACAGCAGTGGGTGCTCTCTCTTCTCAAGCAGGGCAAATATTTTTCTCACTGGTTAGGCTCTGATTTAAATCAAGAAAAAACTCAACCATGTCTTCACTGCACAGCCCCGTGTGGTGTGATGGTTGCTGCCATGTCCTAAACTGGAGGGCTGACAGCAGCATCAGGCCCATGCTGACACGTCCCGAGAGCCAGGACTGACAGCAGGAGAGCCAGGACCATGGGGATGGCTGGCACAGCCCAGCGCTGCAAGGAGGAGGCTGGCCTTAAGGGCAAGCACAGGGAATCAGCAGAACTTCACTGGCTGCCACTGAGGGATGCGTGTGTGTCCTGAAGATGAGGTCTGTGTGCCCTGAAGATGAGGTCTGTGTGCCCTGAAGGTGAGGTCTCTGTGCCCTGAAGATGAGGTCTGTGTGCCCTGAAGTTGAGGTCTGTGTGCCCTGAAGGTGAGGTCTCTGTGCCCTGAAGGTGAGGTCTCTGTGTCCTGAAGGTGAGGTCTCTGTGCCCTGAAGATGAGGTCTGTGTGCCCTGAAGTTGAGGTCTGTGTGCCCTGAAGGTGAGGTCTCTGTGCCCTGAAGGTGAGGTCTCTGTGTCCTGAAGGTGAGGTCTCTGTGCCCTGAAGATGAGGTCTGTGTGCCCTGAAGTTGAGGTCTGTGTGCCCTGAAGGTGAGGTCTCTGTGCCCTGAAGGTGAGGTCTCTGTGTCCTGAAGGTGAGGTCTCTGTGCCCTGAAGATGAGGTCTGTGTGCCCTGAAGTTGAGGTCTGTGTGCCCTGAAGGTGAGGTCTCTGTGCCCTGAAGGTGAGGTCTCTGTGTCCTGAAGGTGAGGTCTGCGTGGCAGCAGCGATTTGGCCAAGTCCTCAACACTAACAAAAAAATGCATGTGAAGCAGCTCCTTCATCAGGAAAAAGACACAAGATGATGCTTTCAGCATCTGAAATCACGTGGAAACAGGAGGTGCTTCACACACTGGTGTGGCATTGGTGGCACACACAGAAGTGTCAAGGACAGAGGAGAATGTGCAGAGGTGGCCTTCTTCTCCCAGGTCTCCAAGAAAAGGGACCCACCCTTGGACTTGAGGACGTCGTGAAGAGACACATCCCATTGGCACAGAGTAGAGCCTGTTGAGAGTGTTGAGAACAGAAAGGTTCCTTGGCTGCCCACTGCATCCCAAGTTACCTACATCCCAAGTAATTATTAATGAATTATTAATTAGTGAACAGTGTGAGAGTCCTTCATGGGCTGTCCCAGCCTTTCCATTGTGCTGCCCACTCAGATTCATTTTACCCTCTCCATCAGCCCTCAGCATCACACTTTTTTATCCATTCCATTTTGAAGGGAGAGGAGCCTTCCCACCTTGTCCCAAGTGCATTTGTACCCCTGTGCATGCCTTCCTAGCCATTTCTCCTGAAAAACTCAGAAGGATACTGCTGGGAAAAAAAGCAGATCACTCGCTGGTGGTGGCTAGACTAACCCTAACACTGCTGCATCCTTATCCTGCCTTTTCCAAAGCATCTTTCTCCAGGTGGGTAGTCTCATGGGGCTCTGTGCAGCAAGGGCACACCTTGCCCAGGGACACCTGGTTCGGGGCAGCCTCCAGCAAGGCGAGCTGCGCTCAGGTGGCTCAGAATGTGAGGGTCAGAGAGAAAATGAGACAGAAGAAAAAGCACCAAGTGTTTAAGGGGACAACCTTGAGTGGGAAGAGAGAGCACCCACTCTCAGCATTGGTGGCAGATTCAGAGCTGGCATCTGCAAACCCCAGAGCAGGGCAGGAGCACAGAGAGTGCTCTGGCTGCAGGGCTGACATCCGTGCTGAGGGCAGCCCTGCTTCCCACCACCCAGGCTGGCCCAGCCCCAAATATCTCTTCGTGGTGGTGGTGGTGCCTGCCTGTGCCATGTGTGGGTTTTTGTTTACATCCAGAATGCAGCCATGGTCACAAGAACATCACAGGATACCCAGAAGTGAAACCTGGTTGAGAAATGAGATAAGGTGTTATTCATTCAAACTTGTATTTTTTTTTCCTTTGGTGGTGTTTCTTTTTTTTTCCTTAAATACAGTCATTTCAACTAAAATACCATGGGGAAACCCCAAGGGACTATTTCTGCTCTCATCTCCTATCCCCCATCTCTTTCACAGATGCACAGTTCTAATTTAGCCAATATAATCCTTGGTTTTGAAATTTAAGGAGTATGCAGAAGACCAAGCAAAATTACGTCTGTGGCCTTTCTTTCCCTTTTTGGAAAGAACACTGCAAACATGCATAAAATGGCCAAAAAACCCCGCTTTTTTTCCCCTTCCCACCTGAGACTCTCCATGGGCACATTCCCTGCTCCCTAGGAGTATAAACAGATCTAAGAGTAATCCTTGACTCTTTTGAAACACCAAGTTGAAGTGAACATACCAGATCATCACTGAAAATCAGCAACTTCTTTTTCCTTTTTGATATCATGAAAAGTGAGGGAAACAATGACACGATTTAGCTCAAAGCACATTTTGACAACTCAACCCATGGATGCTACGTGCAATCAATAAAATCCTGTATAGGAGCAAAAAATAAGACAACAGAGAAAGGTCAGTAGAGCCAGAATTTCTTTCTGTGTCACCAGAACCTCGTTTTAATGGGTGACTCATGTAGATGTGAGTCCCACAGAGCCACGTATTTACATCCTTAAACGAGCTGTGTGACATCCTATGTACATAGTGCCTGCACGCAGACACAGCGTGGGGAGGCTGCTGCTGTAATGGAAATCTGTGATGAAACAAAAAGCAGCACCACTTGGTGCTTTCTGACATTCTGAGCAGCAGCTGCTTTGCATGCAGCTCACTCTGCTGCCTTAAAAGAAAACACAAGACTCCAGAATTCTACAAGCTGGGAAGGAGAAAAAGTCCACAACCAGAACACGAGACAGCCCAAAGGTAAGATGACAAGAGATATTTCACTACAGCAAAACCTTGCCTTAAAAGCTTTGCTCTTGTCACAATATCCAAAAACTAAATAGATTTGATATAACTTGCACTGCTTACAGCATGGCTAACTTTTTTAATGACTGAACAAAGCTGCCCTTTGAATTTATGCTTTAAATAATATTTTTTCTGTTTATTTTCTAATAAAACTGCACAACAGACCCTAGTCTGAAATATCTTTTAATCATGACTAAAGTTTTCTCAGTTAAACATCTTGGTGAGAAGCTGAAATTCTATTTCTCTAGACTCAGAATTTCCTAGACACGCTATCAAACAAATTAAAAACAAGACTGAAGCAAAAGGAAAGTAGTAATGAAATGTCCTGCAGAGGCATTGAAGTAAAGAACTTTGTCAGTATTTATTACTTTTCAGAAACTCCTTCATTAACGTTTCCTCCCTTTGGCTCTCAGTAATGGGCTCCCTCCCAGCATCAGACTCACTCGTGAAGGTGGCTCAGCAGGAGAGCAGCATGTTGGGTGTCCAAGCCTAGGTCACCTCATGCCATCAGTGAAAACCCCTTGTCAGTCATGGACCACCTGAATTCCGGGCTTGGGGGACCCAGCCCAGCTCTCACCAAACTCTCCAGCCCTGTGCTGTGAGCAGGTTTAGCTCCCAGACAGCGAACAACCTGCAGGGAGTGCTTCTCCCCAGCTTCTCCGAGCCCCAAACGCTTCACAAGCTCAGGCTTTCCTGTCCTTTGCCCTCTGAGTGAGGAGATGCCACTTTTTGCCCCCAGCCTCGCCGTGGTCCCTCGCAGCGGGCAGCAGAGCAGGCAGGGCTGGCAGGGCTGTGCCCCACTGAGCCCTGTGCCCCACACCTCCCGGGCAGTGCTGCTCTGCGAGGAGGCTGTTCACGCTGCTTCTCTTACTTCTGTCCAAGCTAGTAACTCACAGAATCATTTACCTGCCATTACTGTGTCCTTAAGGAGCAGAGAACTAAATTTCCTTTTTGCTGATCTTGATCTCGCACAAAGAGATCTTAATCTCTCAAACCACAGCGAGGGAGAGTTTACCTGTGAAATACTCAGAGGGGTGACTTGATCTGCAGAACAGAATATTTGACTGCTTAGTTGACAAACAGTTGACAAATCTGAAATGAAACAGCATCAAAATCAGCAACTCGTGTAGGAAAGACACTGATTTGAAGTAAAAACTAGAGAACAGCAGGAGAAAGTAATTTCTGGGTGCCGACAGAAAGATCTCTGACAGACTTTATTTACAGGTTACATTTGCTGCCACGGAACTGGCTGGAGGAAAGGATCAGATATTCCTGGGCATTTGCATTTTTAAGTGACTACAGCATTGCAGAAACCAATGAGCACCTTCCTAGTCCTTATCAGGAGAGTCTGAGGGCAGGATCAAGCCAGAACCTTTTCTCTAAAGAAGATAATTACTTCGTGACCCCAGCTCAGAGAGCGCCTGCCTCGACACTTTTAGTCCCCTCTTTGCAGAGGAGAATCCGGCTGATGTTTCCTGTAACCCCTGCCTCTCCTGTGGTAAGTGTGGCTGATTTAGACAAAATCTTATCCTTCTGCTAAAGACTTAACCTCTGCTAGAAAAAGCCTATTGGAAGCTTCCTGCCTGCAGCTTTTAGAAGGGTCAGAGGTACTCACAGTCCCTCTTTGCCCAGGGGTGGTGGGAGAGGGTGCAGGAGGGCAGTGACTGTATGGGATCTTCACATTAATAAATGTGGGGGACCCTTATGTTCTTGGTTCCCCAAGATCTCTTATGATAGCTTGATGCAGGAAACAGGATCCAAATAATTGTTTCCACCCTCACAATCCAAGAAACCCTAAAATCAGGGTCTGCTACCTTGGTTCTGCAAAGAGTTTGAATCTCTCCAAGGGGGTGGTGCAGTCACATACTCTGCCCAGCCTAAATTACAGGACAGCAGAGTCTGGGGTAACAGGTAACAGTGCAAGTGAGGCTTGGACACCAGAAAGCCCTATCCCCCCTTGAGGTACAATCTCACTCCAAAATCATTGGCACTGAGCAGCTCCAAGTTACTGGGAGCTGCAATTCAGCACGCAGCAGTTCAAGAGGGGAAAAAAGCATTTCCAAGCCTGTGCACACAGAGAGACCTCATTGACCTTTGTTCTATGTCTTACATGTGATCCTCATCCTTCCTTGTGGTGATTGTCTTCTCTTCCAGCATTCCTGGAGATATGAATGACACCCATGGCAAGGGCAGTATCAGTGCTGCCGTGGAACTGTTCCAGCTCGTCATGTACACCCCCACTTTTATCCTGGGATTGCTGTTCAACTCAATGGCTCTGTCGTTCCTGTTTTTTAAGGTTAAAAAGCTGACAGAATCTACAGTCTACATGATAGCCCTTATATTCCTGGATACTTTGCTGTTGTTTACTCTTCCTTTTAAAATCGTTTCCTACCACCTTCAGGACAACTGGAACTTGGGGTCTGTGTTTTGCTCCACCTTGGAGAGTCTTTACTTTGTAAACATGTACGGCAGCATCCTCATCTCCCTGTGCATCTGCGTGGACCGGTACATCGCTATCCGGTACCCCTTCATGGCCCTCACCCTCAGATCCATCAGGAAAGCCGCCATGGTCTGCGCTCTCATCTGCCTGGGCACCTCTGTGGGGACAGTCTCTACTTTCCAGCTGCATGGAAAGGGCCACAACATCTCGTCCTGCTTCCATAACTTCTCCAAGAGCACATGGGAAAACGCAGGCCTGTTCAGCACCTTGGAGGTCATCTTCTTTGGCAGCATGGCAGCCATGACTTTCTGCACTGCCCACACTGTCAGGTGCCTGAGGAAGCACAGAAACCCGGACAGCCCCCAAACACACAGCACTAGGGCAGAGAGGATAGTGGTGGCAAACCTGGTCGCCTTTTTGGTGTGTTTCACACCTTACCACGTGGCATACTTCATGTACTTTTTGGTGAAGAACAACATCATCCACATCACTTTTCAACAAGTGCTACGAGACACTGTTCAGGTCACCCTTTGCTGGGCAAACCTGAACTGCTGTCTTGATGGGGTGTGTTATTACTTTGTTTTAAAGGAGTCCTTGGAAGACCCATCGCAAAACAGTGAAAAAAGAGCCACACAAAAGCCCTGATTTATGTACTGCAGGTTCGTTACTTGGGATGATGTGTGGAGAGGCTTTTGTGGAAAGCACAGGGTTCTGAACTTCTTGCCTAAGCAGTTTGCTTTAAATATTCACATCTGAAAATATTTCCTAAAAAACAAAACTAAGTCTATTTCCAGGAGACTGTTTCTAACTTTTTTTATTTCTTTCCTTAATGTTTTCTGTTATTATTTATGGGTAAAAAGAAATTTAATTCTTTATATAAATAGTGATGCATATTTCTTTGGATGTGATTCTTCTTTACCTTGAAAAGAAAAAATGTTCACTTGTATGTGGTAGCATATTTCAGCTTCCCTGCCCACACTGTATCTGCTAACCTTCCTCAAAACTTTAGTCACTACGGACTTGGTCTGTTAAGAAACAAAGACCTGAAGCTCTTGGTAAAAAGTTTCAAACTAAATTCTGTTGCCTCCCCTGTCCTGGTCGTGTACACTTGTACTCACAAACTCACTAAACCTGTCAGGTTTAGACTTGCACATGCTATTTAAAAAAAAGAAAATAATGATTGTAACTCTAAATGCAAAGGCAGCTTTAGGTTCACAGGGGTATAGCAAGATCTCCATGTCATTCCTCCACTGGTTGACTTGCTCTGCACGGTGCAGCACTTCTTCTAGTGACAGCTGTTGTGACTGCCTCGTCACACACATAACTAATGCTGCCACTGGCTCAAATCCCCACACAGCACACATTAATTGACTCCCCCAGTTCCAGGCTTCCTCAGCAGCTCCTCTCCTACTTGCAGGCTTTTCACATCTGTTCCTTCCTGCTTGGTTACAAACATAGTTTCATAAACAGAGCCAAACCAAACAAGAGCGTGAAATAAAAACCCCTAGTCCAATGTAGTGGCAAACACCTGAACCTGAAGGAACAACCCCCACCTTATGGGGGGATAAGATAAGAGCAGCCCTGATCCCTAAAGCAGTAGCCAGAAACACAGAACCCTGGGGGAAAGCAACCTTTTGGACCCCAGAGCAAGCGGAGCACTACCGTTCCCCAAACAAACAAGGCAATAAAAAATAATCAAGCAGCGAGAGCCTAACATGCCAGTCAGTTACTCCTTATCAGTGCTCACAGGCACAGATAAACCCAAAGACAAACGTGCATCCAGCCTGCAGAGAGGCAGCCCACTGCTCTGAGCCACCCCCACTGCTGCCTGCAACACTGTCCCAGCAATCAGCTGCCACCTTCCTGAGGGATGAGGCTGATTTAACAATCAAAGCCAAATAGTTTTCATATTCATGCTGAGCTGAATCCTTGCAGTACCTCTTCTAGGCAGGGATACTAATCCCAGCCTTTGAACTGTCTCTTTTCCATATATTTTTGACAAGGATAATGCACAAACTGGGTGTTGATTTCTCCCCTGAGCTGGTAATTTACATGTGGGGGCTCCAGCCTGTCAAAGTGAATGTTTTTGAAGTTGCTACATCTATGTATGAGACTGTACCAGAGAAATCCAGTTCCAGTTGGGAACACTGACCCAACACACATCTAAGTGCTGCTGTTTACAAAGTCCTTTTGGTGTTCAGGAGATAAACTGTGCTTCTGAGAGGACATAGATTCTGTATTTACCCTATGTCCTGGTTATGAAAAAGTGCCTGAAAATAAAATTCACCAGGATATTCCAGCAAGAATTCCCTCCCCATATCAATGGCCATTTCCACTGATTCCCTCAGTAACTTCAGAACATCTGACTAGCTTCCCTGCCAGCAGTCAGGGAATCCTCATCAGGTCATTGCTAATAACTTACCTCTTTACTAACTACACTCCAGTAGACACAAAGGTTTTACCATCATGGCTTCAGGCTCCTTTTGGAAAAAGAGTTAGCAAATCATAGAAGAAAATAGTGCTGAGGCAAAAGAGTTATTTTACATCTCAAAGCAGTAGGCCATGCCAAGGGGGCCTCCACTTTAACCGATAATGCCTGAACAGAGGGAACAGGGATTGCGTCAGTACCTCGGGAGGCAGCAAATGCCAAAGTGTATGAGAAAACTGATCTCAATTGCTCTTCTGTAGCCTGAGGCAGCTCCATTAGTTTCACTGACATGACTTTGGGCTTACACTGCAGTAGCTGAGACTAGAAGCTCACCTGTAGTTTTACGTTTCCTCTGTTGCTCAGCTTTTTTCCAAGTACGCCTGTTCTTTGTTTTGTTACCCTGCTGTCCTTGGTCCCACAGATCATAAAGTAACTTGCACTGTAATTTAATTTAGAGTGCTGGTAGACAGCAGGGAGATGAACATTAAATTTAGGAATTTTTGGCTTCTAGGCTACCTTCCTCAGCAATAACATACTGCTTAGAAGGGGCTGGGATGTTGACCAGATTAAGCATTGTTAACACTGTACAAAGGACAAGTTAAAAATGCTTGAGGCATTTCTTCTTCTCCTGAGCATCTCCTCTGTGTTTCTCCAGCCACTCTGGCCACTGATTTTTCTAGAAACAAACAGGCTGAGGTGTGGAAAAGCTAGTACCTGTCCATGGACAGGGTACAGCCCAGCACTGTCTGAGCTCCCTGCCTCTCCACGTGCCTGCAGTGCCTCTGCTAGCTCTAAGAGATCACCGGTGATCAGGGCACAGTAACGACTTTCATTCTACATTCCTGGGAGAAATCAGAATTTTGTAAAGGCAACACTTTCTACTCAAAAGTTCCCTGCTGGATCTTACTGCTTCTGGACCTCTGAACATTCACTGTCCAAGTCAAATCTGGTGTTGTCTGATTCCTTCTTTGCTCAGGTGGGTAACAGCAGCAGCTTGCTTATTGGCAGGCATTGATATCTAAATCATGACACAGGCTATCACCAAGAGAATATTAAAGACATAGAGTGCTGAGAAATAAAAAGATTAAAAAATGCTGAAAACCTGACATTCATATGAAGAAAAAGAAAGCAAAGGCAAGGATTTGTTTGGAAACAATTCACTCCCAAGATCTGAGGACTCATTCCTAACATATACAGTTCTTAGCTTAAAATCATTAGTCTATTCTAAAAAAAATGCAGTGGGGGCCAGAGAGCTGCTATGGAACATGTTTCCTTCTTGCATTTGGCTTTGCATTTGGATAGTGAAGGGCAAAAGGTTTGAACCAGCACTGGAAGCACAGCGGGTCATGGGAGCTGGTGAAGCTGCTTTGCTGGGGAACATCATCCTTTGGGCCAGCCAAGGCATTTCATCTGAGAGGCCTTTCAAAAATGCACCCCGAGGCTGCCAGATTTCTTGCAAGTGGCTTGTGTTGCAGACATTGAAGCCTGTATCCTGCTCACATAAGCAATTTTCCCACTCACTTATTTGCAGGTTTCACTGAGAGACTGGGCATGTGCTTCAGCAGCAAATGCTCTATTCCCTGCAGCCTCACTCACCTGGGAAAGCAGTGAAGCCCAGACTCAGATTAACTCGGCACATCTGTCCTTTGCTTTCCACATTTCTTGTCTTCTAGTACAACTATTGTCTTACGTGTCAGGCTCAGGAAGTATCTGTTTGGCTTGGGAAAGAATAAAAGGTTTAAAAGAAAACATCACTGATGATATTTACAAATAACCACGGAAATCCCGACCAAAGCATTCATCTCCCAAGTAGAAAGAATCAACACAGGTACCAGGCATGCAGAAAATTCTACAGAGTTTTCACTGTTTTGGGAATAAAAAGCGAAAAAGTAAAAAAAAATTTCACTTTATATATTTTATGAAAGATGTTCACATACAATGAATGGAAAAAAGTATTTACCATGAACAATATCACACCTATGATCAGTGGTAATGAGAAAACACCTCAGAAAAGTAAGTCTCAACAGAAATAAAAAGGGTTTTCTAGAGATTTTATTATGCTTCACTTCTCTCAAAATGTTTTAGCATTTTTACTGCTGCTAAAACCAGGTTAAATTGCCCTTCTTCTCTCTGCAGAAGGACAGCCACATGATCTAAAGATGAATTTGTAGCAGTGTAGATGCTAGGCAGAAGCCCTCTGAGAAGCGAAATAGTTAATTTTGCTGTGAAAGTGAAGTGCTACAGACAGGAGAGACAGAAATCACACCTCAGCTCCCCTCACAGATATTTCCCCACAGAGCAAAGCTGTTTGCATGCTCTTTCCATCTGCTGCATTTACTGGTGGAGGTCTCACAAAGAAGCAAAAACGTCCTAAGTGGGACCACCAAGTGGTGGAGAATTCCCTTGGCTGACGTTGGTGTGACAGGGACACGCAGAGTCCCGCGTGGGTGCGGTTCTGGAGGGAGGACACTGATCTCACACCCGACCTGGGCAGTTTGCTCCTAGATTTGCAACTGGCCAGTGCAAATCTACAATTCAGTCAGGTGCTGCAGCTTGCCTTACTCATCCCTGTCCTCATCCTTCCCTCCCGTTCACAAGCCTCTGCCTTCAGCTTTTTGGAGGTGATGCCTTAGGATTTTAGCTTTGATATTTTCCATATATTTATAATCCTGCAATTCTCTAGTGTAGAACTCTGAGCTCCATGTAGAGTGTCAGCTGTGGCTTTCCCATTTTGGTCACACACAACAATTCCTCTCTAGGTCTGGGAATCAAGGACACCTCACTGCTTCAGGCCCCAAGAAATGGAAACAAAAGTGAGTTGGGGGGGAGCAAACTTGGGCTAAATGACTTCATTACCCGAAGGTGTAATTGGAAGATTAACCCCCTATATGCACATGGACCAAACTTATAAAAGTATGAAAACCCATGACTTGTTGTCCATTTTTTGGATGTAGGCCCTGGGGAGGCTTTGTCTGCCCGAAAATGTACCTGAAGGCGTTTCAATAAATATAACTGCTTTTTATTCCCTTAATGTTGTCTGACCTCTGTTTTTAGGTAGCCCCAAAAGACATCAGAGGCACTGAACCCCTTAGTGAAGCTGAGACTTCTCCCTCCGTTGAGTTTCTTGCTAGTGAGAAAGGTCTACCATAGCAACAAACTAATGAATCGGTGTCTTTAGCTACTGGGAAATGCAAAGGACACCTACAACCTCCTTCATTTTGTTTATTCTTACTATTCTGATTTTATACTGTTACTTCATCAGAATAGCATTTACCGCATTTTCTAACGTGATAAAAAAGTTGCTGTGGGACAGTGTTAAAATGAAAAATCTATGAGGAATCAGAAATGTTTCCCGTGAAGAAGAGCTGAATCAGTGCCATTTGCAGACATCAAATGATGTAAAACCTCACATCTGCTGTATGCTACAGATTCCTATTAATCCTTCTCTCTATTCCAAGACAAAAAGGGCATTAAACTGGGACTATGTTTGAGAGCAAGCATCAGCAGTTTAGAGCTATAAACACTGGTGGGCAATTGTTAATCCAAAACTAAGCATTACAAACCCAGGAAATCCAGTTTAGATTACACTTCAGAGTACACCACAAGAATCCCAACCGTTCCTGGGTAAGCATTAACTTTGTGACTACAAGTAAAGCCACCTCCCAGAGCCCAGCACTTAACCTGGCCTGCTTGGCCTGCCGTCACTGCTGAGACAGTGAAGGACGCTGTCTGACACAGCTTTTATCAGTTTAAAGAGCAGCTTAGGAAAGAAAACACAAGAAGTTGCAGACAGCAGAGACCTGACTGACTTCATTCATACTGATAGGAAGTGGTGTGGCTTGAAAAAGTTGCAGCTGGAAGGGGCAGAAATAAAGGAGTGTGACTTTTGCCAGACCCAGCTGGGCATAGCAGTAAAAACCCTGCAGGTAGGTTCGTTTCCCTCATGCAGAGCGAAATAAGTTGGTATAAATAATAAACACGCTATTTAGACCTTTTTGTTTGAGCAGTGAGAAGACAAAAGGAAGCCTGAGGTATAAAACAGTCTGTTTCACTCTGAGCTCAGCTCTGGCTGCTGCTCCTGCCTGTGACTGCACAAAGCCCTGGGGTGGGACCCTGCTGTATGACGAGGGCTGTTTGTTCCCTTTTGAGACGCCCTGTGGTATCCCCCCAGCCTCAAATGGGGAATCGAGCAGGGACGGGCTATTCCTGGTACATCTCACTTCTGCCCATCCTCACAGCAAAAATCATACAAAAGGAGCCAGATTACACCTAATTCAAACCCACAGCCTGACACACGTTGCCTTATGATTCCTCAGAAAAAACACACGCAGGCTATCAGGAAAGGGAGGAGGTAAAGCAATGCGATGGACACATTTGCATTTGTAACCCACTCCACGCTATAATGGTAAGAAAAAGCTCAACACAACACTCAGCAGCAATAGCAAGACCTTGAATGCCCCTCTCCTTTGCAACACAAAATACTGACTAGAATAATATGCTGCCTCGGTTTGGAACAACAGGGCACAAAGCAAGCAGTAACACTGAGTCTTATCCCAGATTTCATTTCTGGACATAATCACACCATTCAAAAACTTCTATGCTCTGTGCTATTAGAGGTTATTGCTCTCTCAAATTAGCCTGTGTCATTTGCCTTGGGATGCCCACATACACCTGCCACAAAACACCTTTAGAAGATGTCCCAAATCTCTCTCCCACTTTTTGCCAACCAAAAATCCAATCTTGTGGGTAAATACAGCCATTCTAACTTTCAGGCTATCATATTGTTTAACTTGAATACCACAGCAGCCACACTCCCATACTGAAAACTATTTTGTTTGCATTAGATGAAGCATTTGTTTTTTCAGAACTCCACTGCATGTGTCCAAGAATCTCATTCCTAACATTTTCCCTAGTCACGTTACAGGTTTACAGTCCAGCTCCCACCTCAAGTCCTCTAAACACAGATGCAGAGAGAGCCACATAGGTCAAAATCTCTCTTATCAAAGTTTTGGCAAAACTGCTCAGGATACACAATATTATTTTCTTGGTTATATACAAAATGTTAAACCAGCAAAGCTCGAATGTCATTCTGTCAGGGAGCCAAGAGGAAGGAAGGACTTTGCTGGTCAGCTCAAGGACACCCAGAAGTCTCGTGGTGTTTTGAGTGTTAATGAAGACAGCACAAAGAACCATCAGACAAGTTTCTCAAATCAAACAAGATGAAGCAGCAGCACCAGAAGCCGGTTGCAAGTGGAACCAGCCACGGAGTCGAAGTCGTATTGCAGGTGGCCCACTTTTACAAAGGCGCCTGCAGCTCCAGGATTCTCAGCCCCCAGGGAAAAAGTGGGGTTTCAAACACACCTGAAAGCAACACATGAACATTTCATTCCTTTAACAGCTACATTTGCCCCTTGGAGGACTCTGGGGAAATTCCTGTCAGAAGGGTACAACTTCCACTGATATAACTTAGGTTTGTGGTATTACTGCACCCCACTCTCCATTGCAACCACGTTCGCTCAACCCCTGCTGCATACTTAATCCACCTGAAGTGAGAAACCCTTTTCTATGTCACAGTCAGATGCTGTGGAAATGAGCCCAGTATCCCAGAGGATTAGAGTCTGGAGGATCTGAGTCAAATGCACCCTCTGGACAGACTCAGACTCCAATGGTCAGTGTCCAAATGAGGAATAAGTAACAGGGATGGATCAGCTCTTCAGAAAAAAAAAGGTCCCATTTTCATGCAAATAGCATTCACTAGGAAGAACAATGAAGGAGAAGTAAAGAAAAGTCAGACAAAGCAACAGAATCCTTATGGTCTGAAGGTTTTTATGAGGTATCAGCTGCTCCTTAAACTTTAAACAAGATTTCAGAGCTTTTTTGTATTTGCTTTTGCATCTCTAGGTGGGAGTTGATAGATGCAACCAAAAGCAAGTGTTCAATTTGCTTTAACTTTGTTTTTGTCACCTAGGTCATATTCACGCCCTCAGATGGGAACAAATTTCAACATCTGTTACCAAACTTCTGAAGGAGAAAGAAAGAAAGAATTTTTTAAAAAGGAGGAAAGAAAAATGCCATTAAAAGCAGAACAGTGGCAATGCCAGCAGCTCTCCTTGGCAGGTGCTGGCTGTGAAAGGGGCTCCTTTGGAAGATCTTGGCAGCAGCACCCTGGGCCCAAGGTGAGTGAGTGCCAGGAAAGGGGGTGGTGGGAGACAAGGGAGGGCTAAGGGAGCCCCTTGGCACAGGCACAGAGAGTTGACAAGCAGAGGGACAGCAAGGGGTGACACCTGCAGCACTGCTACATCCCTGGGGAAAACTCCAGTCTTCAGCTGTCACAGAGGGAAAGTGCCAGGAAAATGTATATACAGTGATAGTTCTTTGAATAAATCATGACAAATCATGTATTGCTTTGCAGATTTTTCCATGCTGAGTCCTGGTGACAGAAGACACCTTTTTTTTTTTTGCTTGTTGGTTTGGTTTGTTGGTGTTTTCTTGCTCCGCTGACACCAAGAGCACATCCCATCCAGCACCACCATCGTGAAGGGCTCACTCCTGCCCAGCATTTGACTCCAACCACACCAATCACTTCTACCACATTTTCTGAAATGACAAAGCAATGCCAATGCCACCCTTCATGGTGCCACACATCCCTGAGTGCAATCTGCAGCCTCAGCCCTTTCTCCTCCCCCTCCTGCCACCATGGTGTGACAACCCACCCTTAAGGTGCATCCTTCCTCTTAAAGGTGGGTTGTCACATACAGCCGGTTTGTTCGGTTTGAAAAACAAAACAAAACAAAATTTTAAAAAAATTTAAAAAATAAAACAAACCAAAACAAACCAAAACAACAACCACCCTCAAATACTTCCTAAATACACCACCACATTCAGAATTCTGCCTCCACAAGGTGTCCCAGGGTCCTGTTTTGCAATGACCCAGGAGCCCAGGGGACTGTGAGGGCACTCCCAGCTGCTGGCAGGCTGTGCCTCCATGCAGCAGCACAAGAGTTTATTTTGAACAGGGACAGCAAAGGATATTTAACTTCTTTCTCCTCAAAGCTATTTGCCAAATTCAGAAACAGATTTGGTCAGAAAAGCAGTATTACTTTTAAACATTCCCTGTGCCCAGAGAGGATTTTGCACAGAAACACTCTCAGCTCTGGAGACAAAGTGCTGCCTCTGAGGGGCATCTCTGTGAGGGAAAAACATTAAAATCTTAGTTTAAGCTTTTGACACTCAGTGTGTGTTGGGGCGAGTGCCAGGACACAGCCACAAGTGAGAGCAAGGCCCCGCGAGAGGGGGAGGGCGGCGTGCAGGTCCGGCCGCCGCTCCTGCCTCCCCTCAGCGCTGCCACCCTCAGCCACCGCTCAGCACCTCCATTGCCCAGCCGGGTCGAGTGGCACGAAACCTGCAGAGTGAGGGGGCCCACAGATGAGATAAGAACGTGATAACTGCAGCGGGAGCCCCGCACACCGCTGGCACAGGTGCTGGGCAGCCCTCGGCCCCGCTGGTTGCCCGGGTGTGGAGCCACGATGGCGGCAGTCACCAAGGCCCCAGGAGCAGGCAGCAGACACGGAACCTCCTCGTCGCCTGGAAAACCGCTCTTTTTGGCCACGCCGGTGGTTGTAAGCAGCGGGCAGGATACCCCTCTGCAGCTGCATGGGGCTAAGATTACCCTGCCCACGGGTGTCACAGCCAGCACACAACTGAACGCACTGAGACGGGCAAATGTTAGAGGCCCTTAATCAGTTTAACAGCTCCTGCGAACAGCCCTACACGGTGCCGCCCTTCCAGCAGACAGAGTGCAGAAACGGTGGCTGTTAATGAAAAATCTAGGGAAAGAGGCAAACTGAAGAGGTAAAGCCTCACCAGCTCCCTGCATGGGCGAGCACAACGCGCTGCTCTGGCAGAGGCGGTGCTTCAGGAACAGCTACACCAGATGAACTCAAATTGTCAAGGAGATTAATACCAAATATTTACCTTTTGGTGCAATTAAGCAACTTCATCAAAAGCGCTGAATGAAAGCAAAGTGCATTTCCTTTGCAAACCTTATTAGAGAATTGTCATGCTTTCCTCTCCCCACTTAGCATTTCAACCAACCATTTGATATTTTGGTAGCTGCTGTTATAAAGGTAACTCTGTTTGAGTTTGCTTACTGTTGGCTCATGCATTTCATGGGCTAATGCTAAAATACTCGGTCAGGGAGAAAGAGCGAGCGTTTCTACCCATTATGTCTTAATTGGAACTTTTTTAAAAAGCTATTATAAAGCACAGAAATAAATGGTCCTAAAGGCTTATTGCAAGCCTGCTTCATGCTTCAGAAGGGCTCGAGCTACGTTGCAACTGTCTGTAGTTCTGCAGCATTCATTTTTCTTGGAGAGGGGGATGAGTGTCAGTTCTAAGCACCTCCTTTCCAAATACAGCAAAATGCTTCTCAAAGCACTTTGATCAGGCAATTCTTTCTCCCCAGCCTGCTGCTGCCAAAAGAGGAGCCCCTCCTTGCAGTGCTGGGGACCTGGATGTCTTCAACTGAATGGAGAACCGAGACTAAAATAGGGCAGGAGACAGAATATGCTTAATTGGCCCTCATTTCCTTCCCAAGTCCTGGCCTCAAGCCGAGGCAAGACTGACAGCTGTGACCCTTCTAACAGGCAGCTGTCCCCAAAATACAACTAAGTGCTTGATAAGGACCTATTTAAGGGCAGTCTCTGCGGCTGGCATGCCAGGGAGGTAGCAGAGAGACAGCCAAGGCTCGGGGGCAAGGGATGGGGCTCAGTGCTCATTCCCAACAATCACCATCCAGCATGACAGAGGCAAATGCAACAGTCTGCCCCAAAACGGCTGCCATTCTCCTGGCCATCCAAACTGGTCCCTGCCTGGGGCTAACCACATTTACCCTGGCCCAGACCTTGACCTGGGGGACAGTTTCACAACCACCCTGCCCACAAAGGGAAACACAGCACTTTTAAACAGTTCCTGCCAGCAGTGGGGTGGGAAATAACCTGTTTGCTGTTCCCAGCCATATTCATTGCCTGCCATTCATTGTCTGCTGCTTTCACACCGCAGGTGCTGTGTGTGGTGCCATGGGATTTTTCCGACATTGCCCAATAACTGGGTGTGCTGTTAGTTTTTAAGGAGAAGATTGTGTTAGCCTCTCGTACCTCAGTGGGCAGCCTCAGAGGCAGCTGCTGCAACCATTCAAGGTGTGTGCCCCAGACTGTGCCACAGCCAAAGGGCCATCTGGGACATGCATAAAGCTCCTTATAATCCAGGGAGTCTTCAGTAGCACTGGAGAAGGCCAAGGATGGGGGAGTGCCTTCTGAAGTTTGCAGTCAGCATCCAGCCCAACACCCTGAGCCTCTCCTGCTCTCTGTCCCCACAGCTGGTCTGACAGCCCTCTCTCAGTCCGAGGTCTTGCTGAAGTCATTACAAAACCAAAAGCAATCAGCTGCACAACCTGCAACAGGAACGTGCTGCTGCCAGCCCACACAGCCTCCCCTGCTTTCCTCCCTAGGAGCTGGGGCTGCAGATGGCCATGCAAATCCAGCCTGTAGATGTGGGTGTCTGTGCATGGTTTATTCCATCCTGGGCTTTTTTTTTTAATTTCCCCCCCCCACACCTAGATGTTTATGCAGTGACCTCCTGTGTTTATTCTTAGCTTGTATAACAACAATACAACAGTTTAGTAGGCTGCTCCCAAATATTTGACCTACGAAATGATCAGTCCATTTGGAGACCGAGCTGAACTCAGCCAAGTCATAAAATGCTGCCTCAATTTGCTACTTTAAGCCCTTAAAACCCAAACTCACAGCTGTGTCAGGTCCAAGCCTTTCTCTAAAGGATAACTCCATTGGCCTGTATTTTCCTACACACCCCCACAGAGACCATTAACATGATGCTGCTGGTTTTATGGCCACAAAGGCTCCTGTACATTCAAAACCACTGAGCTGTAAATCCGTCATTTGTCAAATGCACCTTGCCAAATTTCTTTGCGATGTGCATTGCAAAGCCACTGCCCACTTGCCCACAGGTGCTTCCCAGGCCTCCTCGGTTCCACCGGACCCAGCCACACTGCAGGAGAAGGTACCTAAGGGCCAGGGCCAGGCTGCACCTCCCAAAACCTCTGCACAAGGTATTGCTCTGACAACACTGCTGACACCGGGGCATTGTCAGATGTGGGTATCCACAGTACCAGGGCAAGTTGGCTTATAGCTGCTTCTTTGAGTTTTACTTGCAACAATTTTTGGAAAAAGGGGAATGATTTAGGGGATTGACTGTTCTAGCAGTGGCAACCACATAATGACCACCTGAAAAGGGGGAGAAATGAGATGGGGCCTGATCCAAAGCCTTTCCAGTTACTTCACAGAGAACAAGTTACTCTGAATAACAATTGGGGGAACAGAGTGACATTCTAGAGAAATCTCTGGAAAAGAAGACAAATTTTAATTTCAGAGATTTTCTTCAACATAAAGTTGTCTTCTTTTTGGAAACTTCTTTCCTCAGTCAGACCAGGAGAATATTCAATCATTGCATAACGTGATTTCAATTCAGATACAGATCTAAAAGTTCAAGTACGAAATTACATACTTGGCCTTTTCACATTAATTAATCCAAATGAATAGAGTAACACACTGGCTTTCACTGGAGAACATCTTTGTGCTAGTGAGAACAGCTAATTAGAGCTGGCACAAACACCTTCCATATTCAGCATGAATAATAATATTCCCAGAGCACATTTTCTCAGCAAACTTAAGGAAACAGCTGATTCTTGATTCTTCAGCCCACCCACTTCTAAGATTTTAATAAGAGAGACGGAGTTAAAGTTCTGGTAATTGATGAGCAGCCCCTGTGCTCTTCCTGCCCGACGCAGCAGCTCCAGCCCCTCCTCTGAGTGACCTGCCAACGCGAGAGGTGCCCAAGCCTGCACCATCAGTCCCAGTGCCAAGGCTGCCTCGCACGCTGTGCCACCTCTGCAGCATCCTCCTGCTGCCTCCAGCAGGACATCAGTCACAGCCGCTGACAGACGGGCTCAGGGCAGGGGCTGAGGCTCTGGGATGTGCTGCACCACTCGGCTCTGCTCCGGATCTTCCCCTGAACTGGGGCCTGTGGGGAGAGCTCTGCTGTGTGACACCCACCTGTGAGCCGTGAGCACCCCGTGGAAGAGGGAAAAGTATACGAAAGGAGACAATGGGGAGGGTCACAGTGATCAGCTGAAACTGCTGTGGAGGTAACTCCAACCTAAATCAAGAGATTTTCCTTTCATTCACTTGTCTTGGGGTGATTCTATGACCATACTGTATTCCCCATCGCCTGCTTGATCTCTAGTGTACCTTTAAATTGCAAAGGGGGGAGAGAGAAGCCGAGAGAACTCTTCAAAGCGGCCAGCTTGACCTTGTAACTAGAATGTTTTGCATTCTTTTCTCTCCCGATTCTGACAACATTTGGTTGGTTAGAGGACTTTTGCTCTCTAGTCTATTCGGGTTTCAGCGGTGAAG
>VWPU01016839.1:47250-59815 GCA_013398955.1 Callaeas wilsoni
GAGAGAGAGAGAGAGAGAGAGACGCCCCTCTCGGGTTGTTTCCTCCTGGATTTGTGTCCAAACCGGCACACACTAGAGCCCAAAAGCAGCAGCCACACAGGGCCGCCCATCTCTGCTCAGCACTCAGCTCCTTGCCTGCAGACGCAGAAGTCAGAGCCAGCTGTGCCCCTGGGGAAGCAGGTCTAGTCCTCAGGCAGAGAAGCACAACAAGGGGTCGTGTACAGCAGGCAGGAAAGGCAACAGCCAGCGGCACGCTGTCCTAAGGTGAGCCTTGTGTTAAACAAGGCCGCTCATCGAAAGTGTCTGACACACGAGGGTGCTCACATTGGCTACGAGACTCAGGTACGCAGGAACTCCTAAAGCGAGCAAAGGCATCCTCTAGAGATGCCCTTCTTCTCCAGAAACAAAGACTCCTCAATTAAATATCACAAACGTTGCTTCAAGCTCCTATTCCCTTCTCAGTCTCATAGGGCCCTGCTGGCAAGTAAGGCTGGACACTGTTCTGTAGACATTTTGGTCAACATAAATGTTTCTTCTCACAAAAAATGAACAATGTTTCATTTATTCACATGTTACTTTACCATTTTAATTCAGCATTTTTGGATAAGAATTGTTTCAAAACTAGAAATAATAATTTAATTACTAAAATGTTAAAACAAATGCTTTAGCTTAACATCAGGAAGTTTAGCTGCTTCCACCCCTTTTTATGCTTTTTTTTTTTTTTAAACTGGAAATATTCACTAAAGCTCAACCCGTATGTGTTAGAGACTCTGTTCCCTCAGTGCTTTTCGTTCATCTAATCCAGAAAACAGTCCCTGCGACAGACCTGCAGCACCTCGGTGATTTCACTGGGACATCAGGAATTGTACTTGCCAAAAGAGCCAGAAACAGGCATTTACCTGAGACTTGGGAAGCTATTTTGGTTGATCACATAGCTGTCCAAACATGCTTTTTGCCTCTGGGAAGCTGTGACAGCATCCACAATACTTGTTCATACAGCATTCCGGGTGGAATTCAGAATGACAGCAGCAAAATGCTTTGGGAACAACTTGCCCATCCTAAGGCACATAAATGGGCAGGTATAGGAGAGAGAACAGGCTTTCATTAGCTTGGCATCCTAATATACCAGAGAGCTGCTCATGCTGGGCTGCAGTCAATTCCCAGCAGGGACATTGGGAAGTTGCTGCCTGCCCAGATGCATTTGAGACACACAAACAGGATGCAGCCATTCCCCACACCAAAAATGGGCTCCCCATCGTGCTGGTGGAAAAACTGGTCCTTTACTCTCCTTTCTGGAGCACCCACATGGTCCATCATGGCCTGAACACTCCTTGTCCCAAAGCTGCAGAGGTCCTAAAGGGCTGCACACCATGGGATGGGCCTGGACGGCAAATTCAACTGCAGAGAGCTTGGAACAAATAAAAAATTCATTTATGTTTTAGAGGAGACACTGAGGTACCTCCGCTCGACTGCTAAGTTAATAGGTTTCCAGAACTAGTTTTAAAAACAAAACAAAACAAAACAAAACAAAACAACAAAAACAGAGCTTGGAAGTGGATGCTCCTAGAGTTAGACCAATTTTGACTTACTGTGCACTGTCTGGCAGAGCTGAACAATTGCCTGAGCCATGCTGCAATATGCAAGTATTATAAAGTAAATTATATTAGATGCCAGCCATTATGACAGTGACCCATATTTTAGGGTTTCAACTGCATCTCTGCCAGTCTTCCTAAAGCAGGTGTTATTGCCAAGCTTTTATACATGCCACTGTTCAATCAAAAAAAGCAGCCTTCTGCCAGAATGTGAGCAAGATTAGGAAGTAGAACTGACTTATTTTTAATTCTCCTAAGAGCAAGGGGCAACAAATACAATCTCAGAAAAGGAAAAACTGAACCAAGAAGGAAATTTTGAAAGTGCAAAGTTTCACAACACAAAGCTGGTTTTCTTTGCAGTGGACAAGTCTCAATTGGCTGACTCACTGCTAACTAGATTTACTGGAATGCATCAATCACATTCTTGATATCAGCATTTCAGCCTTCAAAAGGCACGTCTGAAAGGTTCAGGTTTCCCACAGAGTGGTGCAGAGTTGCTTCCTCAGCCCAGAGCTGATGGAAGAAGAGGGCTGTCAGGCAGAGCCGGCTGGGCCAGCCTGGGAGAAGAGGCTTTGGCAAACACAGCTAAGATGCAGCTCCCTTCAGAAGCCCAGTGATGAAAAGAGCACCCATATACTGAAGAATTTAATGCAAAATGCAGCAAAAATGACTGTAAAAAGCAAAACATGAACTTCCTCCCTGACTGACCAGAGACTAATTGTGGAAAGAGGAACCGTCAAGCTCAGCAAAAATATTCTGACACTTCTGTACCAGAAGGATGAAACGGGGAGAAAGCCTGGGAGGGCACTGAGGGACCCCCATTGCTGTGTGCAGTAAGGGAAGGAAAAACCCCAAAGGCCGGGCCGGCAGAGCCAGCCAGAAGGCACCTGCAGGCTTAGGTCACACTGGACACATTTCTGTGTAGAAATCCAGCAGCTGGAGAAGCAAGGCTGAACACAAAGATCCACTGCCCACTAGCCACCCAAGCAGCAGAGGCATCTGGCTGCTTCACAGACCTCAGCTGGGCAACTTCCCCCCAGCCTTGGGTCTCCCAGGCATGTGCAAGGAGAGAGGAAGAGCTCTCCAGAGGCTGCAGGCATGGGCAGCTCCCCAGCGGGTCAGCCACATCCCCACGCAGCTGGGGAAGGGCCTCCCCTCTGCAGCATCCTCCCTCTGCCCAGCTCCTCGATCCCACTGGGCTGGACCCCCCAGCTGCTGCCTCTCACGAGCAACGGCTTCGTGGAGGGCATGTGCTTCTCATTCCAAACAAACACACACTTTACATATCAGAGGTAAAAGATTTTATTATCCCATGGGTTTTTCCTAAGAAGTAAGATTCCCACCAGACAAAATATACAAAGCATCTTATGTTTTCTTTCTAGACAACTGCATTCTCATCCTATGGAACAGTGACCACGTTAGTTCACCTGAAAGAACCAAGGTTTGTCCTTACAGCTGCGGGATTGCACAGTTAGCATATCCAATGACCAGTAAAATCATGCAGAACCAGAGGGGAGGGGAAGAGGCCTGTATGCTCACCTGAGTGCAGGCTTAGGCTTCTAGAAATGAAGAGGAAGGCAGGGCTTAAATTTACCAGTTACTTCCATTAAGTGAACCAATTCTCTGACCCACTTCTTGTCATCCTCTTGGCAATTAAAGGCTGGGGCTAGCAGCAAGTTATTGCTGGGAAAACACAATGCTAGAAAAGTAAATACCCATCTGGCAGTGGGAAACTTTCCACACCGACCTGCAAGAAGTGCATGTAATTCTTCATTTTACATCAAACTTAAAGCAGAATGAAACCAAAGTGTCCTCCTCTACCTGATAGAAATTAAACACAGTCAGCTAATTTATAGCTGACTATGTTTATATAAAATAATAAATACTCGGCCTCTAAGGACATACTAATTCCTACTGCATTACATGACCATCCTGAGATCCTGTTTTGTTTTCACATAATTAACTCATAGGATTAACACTCAAAAGTTTAATATATATTAATTTTGCATTTTGGTTCTGCTGAGTTAATGATTGTACTTGCATTTGCTTTATCCTTCCTCCTCCAAAACAACAAGCTCATCGCAACAGATGGTGAACAAGTCCAGATTTGCTGGAAACCAATTAACAACAATGTGCCAAGCTGAAACTCACCCCATTCTTTCAAGCCAAAAAACTGCCTGCATTTCAAGAACCTAATTAGTTTTAACTCCATTTATGGAACAGAGGGAAGAATATTTAATTACTCTGCAATTCTTCTGTCTGCTGATCAATAGAAATGCAGTTTTGTTCAAACAATTTCTCTGCAGTATATTGATCAGCTGAATCTTGCCTTGTATCAGTATCTGTACCACAATGGTGCCTGCAGATAATGTGATACACAGCTGGATTACAATGATTACTATCAAAACAGCTTTCACTGGACGACTTACACAAGAATACACACTCTTAAAAGATTTGGAAAATCTGCTTCTTCACTGGCCAGTAACTACCAGCTCTGGAGCTGACACCCCTTGGTGTGCAGGCATGGCACCCCATCCACACACAGCTCAGGAAGATGGACACAGCTCAGGAAGACGGATCCACGTGAACACAACTCATCCTCCCAAGCAAGCAGAGCTGGCCAGGACAGACACGGGGCTGCACCTGCAGCCACGGCCTACAGATGGTACACCAGAGGGGCTTTAGAATCTTGCAACAAAGACACACCTCTGTTTACTCAGGCAGGGTGACAGCAGATCTGCCCAGGATCCACAGCAGCTGCAACTGTGTGTTAGAGAAAGGGCTACAGAGCTGTGCACTTCACCTTCTGCTTTGTGGCCGGAGAGCAGGGACATGCTGTGTCATTCATGTCGTCCCCCACCCACCTCACTGCCCCCTGCCCTGTCCTCCTGCCTGCCCTGGACACCCCCAGGACCCCTTGCACTCTCAGCTGAGCCATGTCACATTCAGGAGCAGGTCACAGAAAGAGCACTCAGTAGCTGCTTTCAGTGTTTGAAAATCTGGTCTCCAAGGGGACAACACGCAGCAAAATGGGACCACCAGAGCATGGTTTGGGCAGAATCCTTCCCTCTGCTGAGCCCTCCAAATCGCCCTGTCTGTAGCCTCACAACCATTCCTTTCCTAAGTGCACCTGGTTTAGGTCATTACATCAGCACCAGAAAGGAAATCCTCCTCTTCTGCATACACCCTCTGTCCCAGTGCCAAGGCAGCCTCTGAGCAATATCCCAGCCTGAAATTGCTCAGCCAGGGGAAGAGCACCTATTTCCAGCATTCCTATTTGTCAGCCACCCCTTTTACCCAAACCTGCTCCCAAAAGAGTTTTCCATCCTTTGGTGTGGACGAAGCTGCATCTACTCCCAGTTATCTTTGACCGCTGTGTAAATTTAAGCCCAGCAAATGTCTTGGGTAGGTAGCAGGGAAGAAAAGGCCCCAAAGGACCCCAGAGGTTAGAGCTGCACAAGCTGGGGGGAGTATAAAAAGTAGCCAGATTACCATGTCTAAAGAGAGGGCTGAGAGCATGTGTGTGCATGTGTGTGCAAGCAAAGCCAAGGAAGGTTACATCTGGAGAGTGGCTTCATGACTTTTGGCAGATAACAGTTTCGACCACAAAAGTGTTTTCAAAGTGACGAATACGATGACAGTTTCCAGCCTCACGTCGACTGATACCTAGAAGTGATTTAAAGAGAGGAGAGAGGTGAATCAACAAATGATAATCTGTAAGAACCATAGCAAGGAGGGGAAGGGAAGCAGATGAGATGTGACTTCTGAACACTGAAGTGCAGGAACAACACAGCCCATATGGAAAGCAGCATTATCTGGTCTTTGGAGGAATAACAATCTTCTCTAGGATATAGGCCTGCAGTAGGAGCTGCCATGGGCTGAAGGAGTCACCTGGAAACAGCTGGTTTCAGCTGACAGCATCTCCGTGTTATCTCAGAGACCAGAAAGCCTCAAGAAATCAGCAGAAGTCCCAGGCTGGTACAGAGCACAGCCCTGGATGCAGCCAAGAAGTGCTGAAAATAGGCACTTGCTCCCCGGCTGTTTGTATCCCCACGTGCCTGATCCTGCCATGGCCCCAGCCTTGGGTAATGCTTCCCCTTGGGTAATGCTTCCCCATGCCCTTCAAATGCAGGTCCTCAGCTCTGGGCAGCTCTGCCAGGCAGCTCCTCCCCCCTTACAGCAAACCCGTGGTGCTCCAGTGACAAGCAGGACCATGCCAGGGCTCCATGGGAGCAATAACCAGTGTGTGCCAGCAGCTCCTCCACCTCAGTGCAGCTCCCACTGGGAGAGCACCATCAGCTACAGCCATGGTGACCCCTGCACCCTGCAGCTTCTCCAGAGATCCAAACCCAACCAACTACAGGTCCGTGTTTCAGGTGAGCCTTTAAGTATACCTTAAAAGCAAATTAATACAAATACTGGTATTAAAGAGTATTTTGCAGCAA
This sequence comes from Callaeas wilsoni, assembly GCA_013398955.1. NCBI lineage: Eukaryota > Metazoa > Chordata > Aves > Passeriformes > Callaeidae > Callaeas > Callaeas wilsoni. Next base: position 53,288 of record VWPU01016839.1, read on the forward strand.
TGTTACCATTTGAATACATGTGGTACATATCGCTGATTTCTATGAAATCATTTTTACACAGTCCAATGTTCTCTCTTCACGTTTTCCATACTATTAGGAACTTATTTGATTAAAGGCAATTTGCAGATCTAATCTGCTCTGAATAGCTGCCACTGAATCAGGTGCCTTCATAAGGGAAATTTTCAAAAGAGTTCCCAACAGCACCGCTATTAGTTCAGCCCCAGGAGCCCATGTGTAAATGAATTGCTGGGTCCTGCAACCATTTTTGCAAAGTTTCTATCAGGCTGATGGGTGACAGAAACACAGCAGACAGCTCTCATTTGCAGCAGCATCCTCAGGCTGGGTTTAGATTCATTGGATGGGAAACACCTCAAGGGAAACACCCACAGGGAATGCCCCCTCTGGCCACGAAGAGGCCAGCGTGGCTGCAGACCCGTGGTGGGGGAGCGGGGCTGTGATGTGGGGCAAGGCAGGAGGGGCAGGACGAGGCAGGGCTCTCACGTCTGCGGGCGCCGCGCCGCCGCAGCCGGTACGTCTCCTTGCCGCTGCACAGGCGGTAGATGAAGGAGCCCAGCTGCTCCATGTCACTGACGTGCTCCGTGGCGATCATCTCCTCCTGGATTATGTATGTCTGAGGCAGGTACGTCCCTTTCTGAAACGACAGGTTTCCACCCAAATAAGGCACAAGCACTGCTACGATCTCCTCCCTGAACGCAGCTGTTTCACGCAGAGCACCACGGACAACCGAACTGCAGAAAATTTGTTCGCTGTTGGAAGGCTCAAGCTCCACTTACTGAGGCCTTGTGTCCTTGTCCTTGCAGGAAACTGTCCCTTGCTACCAGCACGGTGCACACAAAACAGATTAGATCCAAAAATGGAATGTTTGCGTAGGGGATAAAGTCAGTGTAGGATCAACCCTGTTATAAACTGACCCAAATTTTAGAGCAGGATGCCCAAAACTGCAACTCTGAGAGGACAACAAACCCATGTGGAGAGGAATAAAAGCTTAACCAAAATTCCAGGAACTCCACTGAAATGGGCGTTTTACATTTACTTCAAAAGGCAGAGCCCAAAACCACCAGCCCAGCTCAGATTCTAACATTCCCCCCTCCTCTCTGGTCCATTCAGCACAGCCACACTGATGTCCTGCCCTTACTGCCCACAGGAATGGGGACTAGAGATGGGCCATGGGCACCACGTTCAGGGAAGAACTAAGCTCTCCACACACCTTCATTGGCCCAGGAACGTCTGGGGCAGTGACATCCCTGCTGTTGGGGTAGAGGCCACTATGAAGACCAGGGTGATGAGTGGGGTGTCATGGCAGAAAGCTACGAGGGGATGGAAAAAATGGGGTTCCTAGGTGCACCCCAGGGATCGAGGTCACATCTTTCCCTGCAGGAACGAGATCAGCTCAGCACCAGAGACTCTGCAAGCTCACTCCCAGGTGCTCAGGGCACCTTTCATGTTTGGACATAGCAACAAACAGCTGCGTAACAAGAGCAGCTTGGCTCAGGGGGCACTTGTGAGTAGATGCTAACTAGATTATGAGGCAAAGAATCACCTCTGGTCCCTTTTCCTTAAGAAGAGTCAAAGAAATAAAAGAACTGTCAGACTCTGGGGCCAAGGTAAGCATAATCCAGGTGAAAAGCAAGCCATAGCAGCACCATTTCAAATATCACCTCTTGTGTTTCCCAGGACTGGTTATCTCCACAGAGACATACCTGGAAACACGCTGCCTTTAACTCAGCGCTGTGCTGCTGGGCTGGCACAGCCAGGTGGATCAATAAGGCTGTCCTCTAACACTGCAGGATTAGACAATTAGTGTCAGTTTGTACTGCACTAACACAACAGTTCTGCAAGAACTTCCATTATTGATTGTCGGGGGGAGAGCGCGGGGGGGCCATGAGCTATGTGCAGTTACTGGCAGGGGCTGTCACGGTAACAGCCAGGGCTGGGGCTCAGGATGTGCTGCACCCTTGGGCTGGCGAGAGGGCTCAGAGACACAGACGTGAGCACACAGTCCAGTTTCTTCACTGTCTCAGATTTTAACAGCTGTGGCAGGTGAAGGGGGAATCACCACTCCTCCACCGCAGGACTGTGCAACAAGGACAGTACCTTCAAGTCTCTGCCAAGAACTTTCAGCAAGCTAAAGCTCTGAGCATCTTGCATTCTGCAAGAGATGTGGATTGTCCATCAGTTAACTGGGTCACCTCCAATCTCCTGCTGCTTCATGGGGGAAGCACTCCTCCAATCTTTAATGTCAGACACTGATGCAGGCCCGGTCACTGAACTGTCACACCCGTACAGAATAAAGCCTGAAAGAAGCAGGTGCAGGGCAGGAGGCAGCCAGTCTGCAAAGGGGCACCCTGCCACCAGGCTGGCCGAGAGGAAAGAGCAAAGGAGGTTCACCAACTCCCTGTGCTGCCCCAGTCTGCTGGGGCAAACCACTGGTGTTATTTGCTGGACTGTGATTTGATTATAGAAACAGGACTGCAGTCACTGAACAGCTCTGAAACTAAACTTTCTGCTGGAAATTAGTCTCATTCATTAGGGACTTGACTGCATTCAGAGATGCAGAGAAGGCAAAAGTCTCCAAGTCCAAGGACCGACAAAGCTCACCCAGCATCCGAAAAGCAGCACTTTTGAGCAGCAGGGCAAGAAACAAGGTCATAAAGATCCTCCCTGCAGCAGGAAGAAACTTGAGCTTTCTGCCTGACCAGCAAGGGCCCCCCCACATGTGGCCATGAAGATCACAGGCCCATAGGATCACAGCTAATTCAGCTAGGGAGGGACCTCAGCACTTTATCCCATCTGGTCTTGAAAACCTTCAAGAATGACAAGGAGGCAGCACGACCTCCCTGGGCACCCTGTTCCACTGCTTCACTGTCCTCATGGTGAAAAACTTTTTCTGAGCCCAAAACCAAGCTAACCACTTTAAAACAATGTCTCTAAGGTGCGGGTTAAAGCCTCCACAGACAGATTGGACACTACTGGACACCTGTCTCAATAATCAGGAGGTTATTTAAACCCACACCTGCTTTGGGCTCTTCAAGCACATAAGACCACTTTAACTGTATTGTTATCCTCTTTTTAGTTCAATGACAATAATGACAACACATCATTTTCACTGACCGTGAACTTGTATCTGTTATTTTAGGACATGACCAGCATTCCCAGTCTCTCCGTTGTTTTCTCTCAGCTTGTGCAATCCTGCCTTTTCCATTTCCCTCTGCCCCAGGGACTGCGAAGCTGTGACAGGTCTGGAGTGAGTTGTAAGTAAATGTGTGCTGAACCCCAGTGAGGCTCCCAGCACATCTGCCAGACAGTCACAGTGCATGAAATTGTGAGGACTGCTAGGAAACAAACTGGGAGTTTGACAGGGACTGGAGATCAGGCATCTCTCCAGGCATAACTGTTTGCCTCTGAGCTTAACCACTGCAAAGTTCACCACATTGCACATAGCAGAAAGCAAGCAAAGGGAGTTTAAGAAAGAGTAAGAATTAGATTGCCTTTTTTTTCCCCTTTCTTTTAAACAGACCTTCACAGGAGCGATAAAAGACCCAGGCTCAGTGTCTTGATTTACCTGCAGAAGACTGAGACAGATATGTACCTTTTGCAGTCTGAAAAATCCTCTGTTTTTTTCCTGCTGTGAAGATTTAATAGTATTCTATTTTAAGATGGCTGCTTTCAGCAGCACAGGCTTCTGAACTGAACAAAATCGCTGGTACTAAACCCAATTAATGCTGGCTGTGAGCACAACTGCATGAGCCCAAGCCTGGTGCTGCAACACACCAGGGAGGGCAGCACAGATTCCCCCCCAAAAAGGTGAGTGTTGAAGGCCTGTTCCTCCCCAAGGGACACTGAGAGCTCTGCAACTGGCAAACCACCGTGGAAACCACAGTAAGAGTGAAAGGAAGGAATTTTTTCTTTTTTCCCTTGATTCCTACAGTCAGTAAACACCAGAGGGAAGGAATCTGCTTCTTCTCTGTCTCCCTGGTCAGGCTGATCATCACGCCAGCATTACTGTGCTGTCTGCAAAATCAGTATTTCAGCTAAACCTGCTGAAGCCTTCACTCTACATGAAGACTCAGGGCCAACCAAGGCTTACTTCCCCAGACACAGCAGTTCTGATTTCCCAGGAGCTGCCAGCTGGCACCCAGGAGCCAACTCAAGGAAAACATGCAGAACAAGCAGGGCTGCAGCTGTACCTTCACGTTGACCAGCAGCTCCCACAGGTTGCGGGGAGGCATCACGATGGTGGTGTTCAGCTCGATGACGTAGCACTTATCCAGCGTTATGTCATGATACGCTGTCAGACCCTGCGTTCCAAGCACAGAAATTACACACCTGAACCCTCTGCGATGAAATGCGACTGAAAATGGGTGAAAAGAGGGAATTCGGGGAAGACAGGGAACTGTGTTAAACAAACCTCCCTACCAAGCAAGTAGAACGTGTTGGAAAAACCCAGGGAGGGCCTTGGGCAGGAGGACAGGTCAGGAACAGACCATCATGGATGTGTGCCACGTGGCGGTGCTGGGCCACGAACACGGAGCTGGTGCACCCAGCTCAGCCCCATGCTCTGCCCCCAAAGGCCCCAGGAGCTCCTTACTCGCTGGAAATCGTGGATGATGTCCGCAGGGTCGCTCCCTCCAAACTGGGGCACCGGGACATTGATTTGCTCGTAGTTCTCTTCAATGTAGATCTTGACATCTTCGTGCAGCTCCAGCTGCCCTTTGAAGGGCGAGTACAGCGAGTCTTCGTACAGGACCCCGCAGTGGAACACGCTCTCACGGGGCAGCTGTGGGGACAGATCCAGGCAGGGGTACAACACACACACCCCACCAGCAGCTACAGCAAACACGGGCGGGAATGCACCCCTTCTGGGTAGAACATTCACCAGATGCTTGAAGGTATTTCAAGATCAATCTTTTTACCAGGAAACATTTTTGATGAACCTAGTCCAAACTACCCTTGTGAAGTGACCACATCTCACTTCATGCTAGCCAGGTCCAAAGGGAACAAAGAATTCCCTGCGGCCTTTCACGAGGAGTAATTCAGAAAGGCAAATTGACTGCCTGCAAGCTCTTAAATTTCCTCACCAGGCCGTTCACATCCCTCCATAGCCATGGCTTCCAGTAACTGCATTTTTTTACAGGAGACACAGAAGCTTGGGCTGAGCAGAGCATCATTTCTAGAGGCCCTTGTAGCTTGGAGTGGCCAATGCAGCAAAACAAAGTGGATTCACCTCACAGCAAAACAGAGCTGCTGCTCTCTGAGCAACCTGGAAGGTGTCCCTGCCCACAGCAGGGCAGTTGGAATGAGATGATCTTTGAGGTCGCTTCCAGCCCAAGCCATTCTATGACTCCGTGATTCTCCAGAAGAACAAGGTATGGGCAAAAAAGCTAATGCAGGGTGAGCAATCAGGTTAAAGCATGAGGATCACAGGGACAAACTGCAGCCATGGGAGGCTGAGACACGAAGGTCCCATTGCCGTGCTCTCCAGAGCATCTCTGACCCTGCTGGATGGGCTTTGCCACGTGACTGGATATAAGCTGCCACCTGGTATCACAGGCAGCACTTGGGGTGACACCAGATGGCCCCAGATGGACCAGAGGGCATTTCTCAGAGCTATTCAGCTTTGCCAGAGCAGGTTATTGACGGGGTGATGGACTGAACACTGTCCACAGCCAGGTCGATAACCTTCCTTCAGGGCCAGGGCTGCTTCTCCTGGGGAAGTGCCTCCACCAGAAGCCCTGTGACAGACACCCTCACCTGGGACAGTGCTGTGTGTGAGGGGGGAGCAGCCCTGGGGCTGTCACAGCGTTTCCAGATCAGGTGTAAATGAGAGCAGGTAGTAAAGCACTGATGGTTCTTGAAACAAAGACTGCAAATTAATTTGACAGCAAGGAAATTTATGGAGAAAAGGAGTATATAAAAAGACTCTTCTGCTGAGTGGGTAAGTGCTGGCTGCAGAGATGAAGGCAGCAGCAGTCTTGGGAGAACTCATTCACTAATAGGCACTCCACAGCACAAGGAGGGCTCGCTCTGGGGTTTCTTGGCTAAACACTCAGCAAGCCAGAGCTCAGCAGTTTCCACCTTAAAAAGCAGCTCTGCCCTGTCTCATGCCCTGTGTTCTGACCCTCCACAGTGCTGCCAGCCCAGTGCCTTGGCCTGGCCAGGCCAGGCTTTGCAAAGATGACGTGGAAGAAATGGTGCTGAATTTAACAGAGGTTGAGGGCTCACTTTCTACATCACCTCCCACTTACTTTTTACTTCTCTGCTTGCTTTATTAATAGCAGCACCTATTTTTGTTACACCTACAGAGTTTTTCTGTGCTAGAGCCTACAAAACCTACTGCAAAAAGCTGTTCCCTTGCCTGTACCCCCTTGTTCTCTCCAGGCTTGTTCTGCCCTCTGCTTTCAGACTGCTTTACCCCAGACAGCAGTGATGTGGGGTTTAAAAGGTAGACCTGGCAGGACATTTTTATGGAGTTAAAAAGCAAAACAAAGCGGGAAGGGAAGGGAAGGG
>VWPU01016841.1:0-118700 GCA_013398955.1 Callaeas wilsoni
CCCCAGCCAGGTGAGCCCCGCCCCACACACGAAACTCCCTCACATCACCTCGGCTGTTTAAAAAAAAAGTATGAAATTCTCCTTTCAAAAAAAAATTTCTTAAATCCTTCTTTTAAAACCTCCCTCAACAACCTTAAATTCTTCTGTTTTAAAAAAGTCATAAAGCCTCTCTAAAAGAACAATAAATTAAAATTCTCCTTTTAAAATAAAGTCTTAAATTCTCCCGTTTGGTTGTTTTTTTAAGAACTCATAAATTCTACATTTTCCCCCTAAAGTCTTGAACACTCTAATAAAAATAAAACTCTTAAAAAAACTATTGAAGAGTATTGAATTCTCCCTTTTATTTAAAAAGGTTATTAAATGATCTAAAAAAAAAAAATCTGAAAACATTATCATATTTTTTAAAAGCAGACTTAAAATCTCCTTTCCTAAAAACAAACCAAGCAAAACCACTCTGTACTTCCCTATCCCTGACTTCTGGCTCTGTGGGGCCATATGAGCAGGTTCATTCCCGCCTGGAAGTGCTCAGCCTGTCCGACAGCAGGGTGCAGACCTCCACCTGCCCCAGCAGGTCCCTGAGTAGAGCAGAGAAAACAACCCCATTTCGGAGAGGAAGAGCTTGGCCTGACGCACGAGGAGGCTGCAGCCCTTCAGCCCCATGCCTCAAGTCCCGGCCCTTCAGCCAGCTGGGGGCTTAGAACGCCCTAAAACCGCAGAGAGATGACGGCAGGGAGACAGGTTCAGCCGGTTTTGGAAGAAGCAGGTGTCTGCTGCCATGCTGAAGACTTTGGAAACTTCTCACCTCCTCCCTCTGTCAGCTTTTCCTATCTTACCTCACAAAAACCCACCTGAAAGCTTCCCCCACCCTGTATGCCAATGCCCTTCCTCCATGGCCCCCCCAAGCAATGGAGATGGCTGTGATAGCATTGGCATCCCATTCTCGAGGTCTTTACTGGTGAAAGTGCTCCAGCAAGGCCTGTGCTGGTGCCACCCCAGTGCCAGATGCACAGCTACCTTTATATTTCTTTATCCAGAATGTCTTGTGAAATGTCCTACTACTCATGGGAAAGGATAACCCACCCATCAGACCCCAGATCCTGAGGTGACTGCTCCAAAACAGATCTCAGGTTTGCTGCTCTACCACAAAAGGTGCGCTAATTTTAACTTATAGTCAGAAAAATCCCCATCTCATGTGGGCCTTATGATATCCTTATCTAAGGTTTATGATATCCTTAACTACTCCCTTCTCCACATTGAAGCTCCTGGGATTAGGAGGTGATGCAACACACAAGTACGTAGCTGTCACTTAGCAGCTTTAATTGGGTTTTTAAATGAAGTTTTCTGTTGTTCTGACATATTCCTCATAATTATGATCTCCTAAAATCAGATAGTACATCTGGCGCTCGGTAACACAGGCCATGCCCTGGAGACCTTACAGCACAGGAGGAACAAAGATCTATAAAAGAAAACAACAAAGGCTGTTCTCAGGAGATACATATCTTATTTAATAGGTTGGATACTCTTCTGAGATCCCAATTGGACACAAGCTGAGCAGAGGTTCATTTGCCACTGGCAAGGATGGTTGCCTTTCTTTTACAAAAAAGATTTTGAGTTTTAAATCTTTCTACCTTTAGCAGGTTGTAAAAAGATTGGAAACCTCTTTTCACTTGTAAAGTTTTTACTGTGAAAATAAATAAACTAACTCTGACTCGCATGTCTGCGTGATCTCTTGATTCCTCACCCTACAAAGAGTTCTCCACACCTTCCATCTACTAAGATGGATAAAAATGTCCAACGTATAATTTCACACTGGTGAGTTTTTCCAGACTGGCTCATGGACCATCTCCTCCAGCCATAGCTCTGTCTCAGCCCGCTTTCAGATTTATTCTTAAAGCTCCTGTGGTGCTGAGGCCATGTTCAGGAACTGACTAGGAATAGTGAGTGAGCTGATTTCTGGGTTTGTGCTCACTGGTTCCTCGCTGGGTTTTCTACAGGTGTATCTTAGAGTTTTGAAAAGTCACGTGCTTGTACACTGAGCAGCCAGGCTACTTTAGGGAGGAGAGCAATGCTGTCTCAGCATCCTGAGCAGCTGAATCATAACCAAGCAGGTCCTTTGGTCTCTCCAGCAGCAGATGAGATAGTACTCCTATCTGAGTTTCCCCAAAGATGATGCTGTCTCGCTGCTGTGCTTAGGAGCACAACAAGAAGTGTCCTGGTTCCGAGGCTTCCTAAGATACAGAGTAAGTTTGCACAAAACCTCCCTCCTGAGTACAAACATACTGTGGGTGAGCAGCAGCTCGCCAGCTATAGCCTCTCTTAGCAGAGCACATCTTCCCTGGGACAGCCACCCAAGCCAGCTCAAGCCCAGCGGTGTTAGTCCGTGCTACAGTCCATGGCTGATGAGGGGAAAATGGGTATTTGAGGCACCGGAATCTGCAGAGCTGTTGGGATTTGGCTTTTGGCACAAAACCAAGACCCTCGGAGCTTTGGCTGGGAGGAGAAAGTAGAGGAAAGTTTCTTTTCCAGGCCCATTTCTAAAAGGAAAGAGTGGGAAGCCAGAGTTTCAAAGGTGTCCCACATCTCCTGGTCTCCACAGGAGCTGGATGTGGTCAGCACCATGGCTGTCAAACCTTCCTGCCTGCTTTCCTCTCCTTCTCCCCTTACCATGGACTCCTTGAGGCCTTGGGAATGTGCCTCCAGACCCTGCAAGCCTCAGGAAATTTGTCAGTCACTATCCTTTCCTGACACAGCTACAACATTTCACGTGCCTCAGAGAAATTAGCCAGTGCATCCCTTGCCTGGCCAAGCACACAGAAGGGCACATTTTCCCCAGAAGATGAGCTTCCCTCTCAAATAAAGACAATCATCCCCCAAATCACAGCATTTTCAGGAAAGCCCTGGCACCAGGAGAGAAAAGTGACCAGTACCATTTGGTATGTTGACTTTCTCTTCCAGCAGACACCCTCTACCTCAAAAGCTGTAATCCAAAGCTAGAAGTGAGGACCTCTCTCTCTGTCTCAACAGTATGTATAAATAATACATATAATTACATCGACAAAAATATTTATATATACACACACACACACAAGAGTACTGCCTTCTGTTGCTCAACACACATTTGTAGCAGTGTTACGAAGTGCCCATTGACCCTTTCAGTACTCTTAAGGCTTTTGGAAGGTTTGGAGGGTATTAAGATTTTCCAGGTTTCTTTGGAAGATTTGGAACTCACCATATATTTTCTAGCAAGGGTTTTATTTTGTGACCATACACTGTTTTGGTGAGAGACAGAAGATGCTGCCTCAAGTGTAACAAAAGTGCTTCTCTGGAAGAATTTTTTCCTCTGTTTCTAGGACAACAAGAGACATGAGAAAGAAAAGATCCTGCAGCATCACAGGAAAGCCAAATTGGGGCTTGGCACTGCAGAGGCCTGCAGCTGACAGCCAGGGTACTACAGACTGTACCCCCTCGTTTCCACCCACAACCCTGCTTGGGCTAGGGCTTGCAGGAAGGAGAGACCTTGGTGTGGCAGGTAGATGAGCTGTTCTCCTTCAAGGGCAGGCCTTCTGGCCTCTGAAACGTGATATATTTCCTGTCCTCCTGCTTTATTCAAGGGAGTATTCCTTCCGCTTCTGCAGCAAGCCTGGAAAAGTTGCTGAGCACTTGTCTCCTGTGGCCGCAAGAAATGGGCATGCTCACCAGCAGCCTGCAGAATTGCAGTCCAAATCAGTAAACTTTTTGGCTACACTGGTCTCATGGCTTTGGATTGCCCTGGGTAGGCACACAGCTTTTTCCCAAAAGCACCGACAGCCACTGCAAGGTCTGCACGTGCCTCTCTGCTTTCCACACCTCTGGTGATGGGAGCTGTGAAGGGAAACCTGCAAAAGGTCTCACGAAAAGTGGTGCCCAGCACACTCGCGGTACAAGATGAATATAAAACCCATGATAGAGTCAGAGACAAAAATTACAGGTCTGCATCCTCCAGAAGTTTGCATTGTCTGGTCTTTGCTAGAATGGCTCTTGCAAAAGGTCCAAACAAGCAAAATCTGCCTTCAAAGTGGAAGTGAATAACTCAAAATGAGGAGCAGGGCTCTTACATATCCTTTTTGCAATAAAAAGTAGGGAGAAAAAGTGATTTAGTTAGGTTGGAGCTCCTGCATTCCCATTCAGCAACCTCGGGGGAGAGCATGGCTGGATCATTACAACTTCATTGCCATTCCCCACTTCAAACAGTGAGTTGAGCTGTGTGACACTGGGAGCAGGGGAGGAAAAAACAGCTGAAACAATGGTAGATGGAAGTGAGAGAGAGAAAATGGATGGGAGAAACAGAAAGGGGAAAAGGCAACAGTATCAGGAGAAGAAAAGATGCCCAGGGCACATCCCGCAAGGTTTTGTTTCCCGTCCAGGTGCTGGGCAGAAGACCTGCTTTTCGCCTAGGAAATAGCCTCATTAATTATGGCTTTTGAGTATGGGAATGCAACAGCTCTTTGCCATTCTGCTGCTCGGGTAGCCTGTGACCCGAGCCGTTCAGGTTTCCCAAGCATTTAGCAGTGTGGTCATGCTAATTTAGTTCGGTTTTTCAAAGGCTTGTGGGGAAAAGTCCTCTTCTTCCCAGAGGCATTGAAAGTTTTGACCTCCTGACCCTCCCTTTTACTAGGAGGTTCAAAAGCAGCATTGCAGCTGTTAAAGTTTTTCTTCATGCCTCAGTGCTTCTCTGATGGGGGACCAAGCTGGTGTTTATCTAGGCTTGACCTCTCTTCTTTGAGCCCGGAGATGTCTCTTTCGTTCAGTGCTACAGGCAGGGCAATGCTGGAAACCTCCCTGCCTTGCCATTCACTCCCTCCCTGCGTGCAAATGCACCAGTCCCCATTACTAATCCTTCCCCCACAAGGAGCTGGGGTTCCCGGCACTGATCCCATTTGTCCATCACACTGCAGATTCATTTACATTTAATCCACCATGACTTGTCTATGAAACACAACCCTCCTCCTGCTCTGATGCTGGAACCCATTTGGCTTCCAAAAGTCAACTGTTAGTTTCAGGGGAAGAAAAAATTCCCCTTCCCAACAGGCTGGCCTAGCATGGACCTTTGGTGTCTCATCCTCCCCTCCACTGCCAAGGCTCATTATTTGCAGGGGACATCCTCCCCTTAATTTACATCTTTGTCACACACCGCATCCAGGGTGACAGGCTCCCTCTTCCTCAAGGGCTGAGATCCATCAAAGCATTTGAGCACAGGTTTAACGTCAAGCATCTTGTTTCAGGATGTCGCTCACATGTCACATCCCTTAGCTGAGATGTTGGAAAGAGATGGCCTGATTTGCAACTGTTGTGTCCTGGATATTTACTCATAGCAGCCCGATTTTCAAGCCAGGACAGAGGCAGTGCCTTCTGCTTTGCACAGGTCGCACCAGCTCATCTCAGTGCTGAAACATTAGGTTAGGATGCAAGGCGAGGAGTGAGAAGGCAGGAGAGGAAATGTCTCTCAACTACTGGTCCCTAGAGCTGTGGGATTAACCACATTCACACCGACAGATTAGGGTCATTAACGTAGTCATTAAAAAAAGGGAGAGTCCTACTGTGAATAGTGGCAGGTGCTTCACACACTGGCAGGTGCCTGGTCCCTGTGGTGGAGGCTCGAAGGTGATGAGATAGTGATGAGTGTGACATGTCCAAGGCAGGAGCAACACTCACCCTTTTTACTCCTCTCTTGACATTTGAAAATGGTGGCAAGTACAGGAACATGAATAGATGAAGGACTGAATTACCCTGGATCATGCCCCCAGTGCCCATGTTGCAGAGCACTCTGCAAAAAGGTGCTCGGGGTCAAAGCTGGGATTGGGGCCTGCTCTCTGGGCTCCTGCACCCCTGCTCAGTTATTATCTCTTTAGGTGAGCTCAGCTTCTCGAGCTGCAAAATTGGGATAATGTTTACTTTGCTTCCAGGGGTGTGGAGGAATAATTAATTAATGTTTATGAAATGCTTTCAGATCCCTGAACAAGAGGAGTGAGATAAGCAACAAGGGTTCATGAGGTAGGTGGAAAGCATTATGATGAATTATTGCGATTCAAAGGTAAATTACTGTTATTGCTGCCTAATAAGCAGACACAGCCATTAGCCTCTGACAATCTGATTTCTAACTCTGTTAGCTCCTTTTCCCCTCCTTCTTCCCAACAAAAATGTGGTTTCATCTTTGCTACTCACACCCAGTTGAAGTTGGCTATAGTAACCTGATAAATCATGCAAGGCTGACTCTGGGGCTTGTGTATGAGACCTGCAGCAGGACAGCTTGCACTACTGCCATGAGCTTCTCACCTCTGATGACATCTGGGGGAGGCAGACCACTCTTCCTTTGCAAAAGGGAGCATCCCCAGATGCAGTCTCCCATCCAACTTCAAGTAGCAAACTTGCTGTGTGAGCTCCAAAGCTTGTGGCAGATCAGGAAGTGAGAGTGCCTAGATGTGATCCCACCACTCACCATTACCACCCCTCAGGTGGGCTGGGAAACATGTTCTTGTGCATGCCTCTAGCCCAGCCTTTGCTTAGAAAGGCTTAAATCCCAGGAAAGGCCTTGCACTGGTGATGGGTAGGAGGGCACGGGGGCAGTGACACAGCGAGCAGGCACACCAGAGCTCGGAACTGCTCTAAGCTGAGCTGAAAACAGTCCGTAGGCAATTTGGCCATCTTTGCCTGGAAACCAAAGCGAACCTGACCTGTTTTAAATCAGTATGAGTAATGTGAATCCCGAGCTGGCGTGAGCAGGTTTTTCTGGTTCTTGCTCCAGCTATTCCCCCTCCTTCCCTGCCTGGGCTCCCAGTTTCGAGCTGGGAGGGCACCTGAGCCTGCCACAGCTTCCACCCTTCAGGACACCTTTTCCTGCTCTCTACCCATGCTGCTCCCATTGGCCCCTAGTTGCTTCTCCAACACCATGCCTCAGAAGTCACCTGCCAGGCTGTGCTCCCAGAATACCCCCCATTACACAGCCAGCCCCACATCTTCAGCCTCATAGCCCTGTCACACCACCAGCACTGGAGGTTCTCTCCCACGCCTGGCTCTGCTGGTGCCAGGTGACAAAGGACAGCACAGTCTTGCACCAGCTCTGTGCCTTGGTGGTACTCAAGTGGGGACCTTGGGCAGAAGTAAGGAGAGTCCCAAGCCTGGACTGCTTCTGGTACTGACTTGGACATCTAAGACCACCTCTACACACAAGCTCGTAAAGTTCAAGCAAGCTTTCTAGTTTCTAATTGCCCATTTTATACTCAAACTCTTTCTTTTAAAAAAAAAATTTCCCTGCTAGGAGACCAGGGTTATGTATGAAGACCCCAGTTCAGTAAGATAATTACAGCTGGGGTGGAACCCAACACTGAAGACTTAAACCCCTGCAGGATTTAAGGCTGAGTTTCAGTTCTGTTGAGTGAATGTCTTTGGAGAACAGGATTGAAGGCCTACAATCATTCCAGTTCTTCTGTGCCTCCCTGGCAATCCTAGTCTGGTGGGAAAGCAGCTGTCTCTTTTACAAGTACAATGAAGAAAACAATAGTTATCCTTAGCTGATCAAGTCCTAACTGGGTCCTATATGCACCTGAAACACACAAATAATACCTAAACAAAGAAGAACAGAGATTTTTTGTTTTCCTCTTTGACAAAAAATTTGCAGTCTTTATTTTAATTTTAAAGATAAATTGCTATCATCTTCAAGGGACTGATTTGTTATTAGCTATCGATTTTACACGAAGATGTTATTTGTCAGGATATTTATCTGCTCTCCATGTCCAGAGTACTCGAGTAGGATAGGTAATGTCAACTGAAATTCGTTTGGGGAGACAAATAGAACACAGATTTCATAACCTACTCTGCTAAGAATAGATAGTACCCAATACACTACAAAATATCACTGTCTTCTTAACCCAGGTCTTCCTAGTAACTACATAAATAATGCAAACAAAGTCGCTTTTCCATTTGTATGTTAGTGGCATGCCTGAAACAGAAATATCATCCAACAGATGCACATTCAGCATGTATCTTCCTTTCTATTGGAAAGTCAGTAAATTGGCTTTTGCTTCCATAATGCTGAGCTCTTGGCAAATTTTGAGCACAGCCGTACTCAGCACACAGCAGGCAGCTCTAATAACAGGCGACCTAAGCAAAAAGGAGGATTTAGACTGCCCTTGCTCACCGAGATTTTCCACCTCTTAATAGTCAATATTTGCCTTCAGGCTGTGGGTTACTTAAAGAAGTCAGGCCAGCCCTGTACCCGTGAGATTTTGCAAAGTGCTGCTCATCTCCTGCAGCGTGTGTGAGCCAGCACAGCCCAAAACACACAGGGCAGCCCCGAGGGGGACATGTCACAGCGCATGTAGTCCCCTCCAAACAGCACTCTGGCACTCTGGCTGAGTCCTGTTTTCCTACCAAGCATCCCCCTTTTCGCCCCCAGGCATGGGAAATATGCCTGGCTGCCATTCAGAGTGGGAAACAACTGAAAAGGCAGAAACTTTAGACAGGATGAAGCCTGGACTGTGTCGCCCTCAACAAGTGGGACTTTTAGAAAACACCACCTTTGTGAAACCAGAGAGAGAAAACAATACAGAGCCTGGCATGGGCAATGAAATATGTATGTACCTAGGACCTCATCCAGCCCTCTCCCGCCACTGTACCTCTTGCCTTTGCATTCAAGGGGCACTGGATCTCATCCAAAAACCATGCAGGGGAACAAATGTAGCCCTGGCAACCCCACCGAGGGCAGGGAGGAACAAAGAGGACCCCTGGGCTGAATTTGTTTCTATTTTTAATCCTTATCTTTACCCATCACCCCCATGCATGGAAAGAGGCTTCTCAGCTGTATAGATTTGCATTGCTATGGGAGTTTGAAGTGATAAAACATTTGGCCTGCCTATTCAGAAGCAATTAGTGATTCAAAACAGCCTGAGACATCTTAAAGGGGCCTGGTTTTCCAAGAGACAGGTGCTCTGAGCTGACTTCAGGGGAAAACAAAGTTTTTTAGAAAAAAGAAGTCACTGGCTACTTGAAAATACAGTTCCTTCAAGACTTAGTAATGAAAAATAAATATTGCTCAGAAAATTCTGGATTATGCTGGTAAAATCTGGGAAGAGGTGGGGAGATAGGCCTGATTTACAGTGCTGGTAGAAGTAATGTTTATCTATCTATTGAACACATGTAATTTATATTTTTATGTTACAGGTTTCCCCTCCACCACCATGACTAATGCAGGCAGAGCCATCTCCCACTTAGGCTGCCATCTCAGCATCCCTGTCCCAACAGCATCAGCACCAAGACAGAATTTCTCACCCACATCTCCCACCAAGGGAGGAGGTATTTTTTTGAGCTGCCCTTAGACCTTTAAATCTACCTTGGCAAAAGGGCAGCTTACCAGCCTTTAATCTGACTGCAGTGACCAGCACATCCTTGCTGCCACTGTTGCAGGGCAAACTGAGGAAAGGAATGAGAGCTGCAGCACAGCCCATGCTGTTACAGGCTCTGGCAGGATGAGAAGCCCTGGAAAGGCAGCATGGGGATGACTAGCTCTCAAGGTCCCTGGGAAAAGCCAGGAAAACCCATGCTAAGGGCAAGATTGCCCATGCAGAGACATCGGGGCAGGACAAGCTGGTATACAAATCTCCAATGCAGAGGAGAAAGCATCCACACTCCCCCTGAAGGACTTGTCCTTCTCATGCAGCTCCTTTTCTACCTTTATCACCAGGAGACAGAGTTTCCTGCAACTGAGAGCAAATTGAAGCTTTTGCTTTGTGCTGTGGAGGCTCCAGCTTCTCTCTATCCCCATGCTATCTAGTTATGCTGACACAACCACTGAATTGCTGGGTTCAGGAGAAAAAAGGGAGGAGGAAGAGATCTCTAACTTCCCTCCGGAGGCGTCTTCTCCTCCCCACTGTACTGTGTACAGCACCTGGACTCCCTGCAAAAGCATCCCAGTCAGCCAAAGTCGTTTCCACTACACGTGCCACATTGCCTGGGGGCTGCTGCTGGGGCTTTGCCAGGCAGAGAACAGCGCAAGAAGACTGCAGGAAAGGGTAGGGCTGAGGTTTTTTTTTAAAAAAAAAAAGGATTTCTTCCAAAGTGCACTTGAAAGCTAACAGGGCAGAGGGCCACAGCTGGCAGGAGATGCATTTTAAACTGCTTTTTAATCTGAGAGCAGATATATCCATCACCATCTCTAACATCTGTCTGGCAAGCTGGATAGGTGGGGGCAATAATCTCCCAGGCTGTTACATGCTGACTAACTAAGAGAGAAAACAGGCAGCAGATACACTCAGCAGCCCTCAGGGGCTTCCAAGGCAAAGCACTGGTTGTAAGCAGGTGCCGCTCGGCCCCAGCAAGCGATAGAGGAACACCCAGGTGGTGCAGATATGTCCCTTTTCCCATAGTACTGTGGGAATCAAATGTTCATTGGGGAAAAACATACCTTCCACTACACGCAGCTCTGCAGGGCTTAAAGAGCATCTTGGCCACTCAGCTCCAGGGCTGGCTTAGTGTGATTCAACACAAGCCTCCAGCTGAGATCAGGGCCTGCAGCATGCACTTGCACATACATGGGGATGTCTCCTACCCCAGGAGCTTTCAGGCTGGAGAACAGTAATAAAAGGAGAGACAAAAAATACTTCTTCCTATTTCCCAAATGTGAAACAAAACTCCCAGGTGCAGCTTAAATGCAAAATAAGCAGCATGCAGATACCAACCTGCATCTTCTGGCACTTATATGTCCTTACATAGCTGAACCCCACTGGACTGATTTTTGCCCAAGCTACAAAGCATCAAAGACAGAGGCATGAATTGCAATTGCTTTCCCTGGTCCCAGGCTGCTAAACCTGCACTTCCCTGCCCATGCAGAAATCACTTGGCCAAAACAAGGGGCCAGACCTGCAAACCTATTCCAGGTGCTCTTCAGAGTGTGCTACACCTGCAGAATAACCTAGATTTAGGGCAAGGTCATAAGCACAAGTGAAATGCAAAAAGCAGCAGTAAGGAGGGAACCACAGGTGTTGCGGAAGAGGCCCAAGACGCCTGTCTGGGGCTAAGCTTGGAAGGTCCATCAGCCCTCACGGCATCTGCTGTGTTTCTTGTCTCCTCAACACTAGCTGTTTGTGTGAGTATCTCACTTTTCTTAGCACATACACATGCACCATCAGGTTTTAACTCCCACTGTTGCAAAGACATGTTAGAGATGTGACCCTGAAATGCTGGAAAGGTTCAGAAAGCAAAGCGCACTCACAATTTACTTATTCAGCCTTAAACCTTGAGGCTGTGCTGCTTTTCAAGATGGCAAACTGGTGTGGGACAAACAGAGTACTAAAATTCCAGAAGTTATCCCCCATAAATCAGATGTCAGGCAGCTACAGGAAGGGCTTTCCTAGATCTCATAGGACCCTCAAGACAATATAGAAACCACCTGGAAAAACATATCAGACAAGAAGAAAGAGGAGGTACAGCAGGACCAGTAGGTCTGGAGGTGGCCCAGAAGATCATCTCAAAGCCACAGCTAGTACCACCACTTACCCTCTTCCTCCCAAAGGAAATTTCCCCCCACCCTGGTTCACTCGTGTGACAAGTTTTTCCTCCCCTACCTTTGCTCAGGTGTGACTATATCAGCTGTTTTTCAGCCAAGAGGATGCTTCACACCGAAGGGATCCAGAGACAAGCCTTGTAATTAGGACATGGGTGCCACCCACCAGTTAACCCCTCCTCCTTCCTCATTTAGCCTGGGAAACATACAGCCAGGTTTGTTTATATTGCCCATACAACTTATCATTTGTGCATTCTACTTTCTGTCTTCAAAGCACTTCAGCAGGTGTTTTGCAAGCTTCTTCCCAACCCTCATGTGACAAAGCATTTGGACAGGGGATGGAAGGGGATCGGGGAAAAGAAAAGCTAAATAATTTGCCCTAGAGCAAAAAGAGTTGGCAGTAGACCCAGGATCAACACTCAGCAGTTCCTGCCTCTGAATCTCATGCTCCGATCTTTGCCGGTACCTCACTACCTTCAGGTTCAAAACTGGTACTGTGAAGCCTGGTGCTCATCTTGGTACCAGAGAGCAGGTTTCAAAGGATTTCCTTCAGGTCACACCCACTGGACTGAGTGGTCCTGGACCAACAATTACACTACATAATTTCAAACATCTGGCAGTGGTTTGTAAACCCATGATCAGCACATGTTTTCCTTAAGAGCACCAGCGCCACAGGTAAGAGAAGGGAAACAATTAATCCATTCATCCAAGCTCTACTTTGGATTGGTTAAAGCAGGCAGTGGTGGGCTGACAGCCTGCAGTCCCCTCTTCCTGCCTGCACTACTCTTGCTGCAGAGAACTGGATCAAGGATATGTCCAGCCGTAGGAAGTCCCCAGGGGAGAAAAATGTTGTTGTTTTTTGTTTCTTTTCTGCCAGACAAATGCCTCTGCATCAAGCAGTTGGAGAAATGCTTGTGCCAACAAAGAAGAAGGTGGAGCAGCGAGTGCTTGGATCAGGCTGTGGAATGAGAACAGCTTCAACTCCTTTTCCCATCACTAGCCATAACTAGCTCTGGGCATGTCAATGGAGCTTCAGCTGTCTGGACCAGCACCATCATTTCTATCAGCCTGTACCTGGAAATACCTTGTCCAATTGCCCCAAATTCTTAATATATTGATAACCCTGCCACAGCTTTATTGTTGGCACTTCTGACTTGCTTAAACCCCTTAAATCATTGCTGGACCAAGAGCAGCCCCTCTCCTGGGAGGTTCTGGGCCCACAAACTACTTATTTTCTCCCCATCAGTGGAACAATCTTTTACTGGTGTTTGTTTTGCTGCAATCTTTCTCTCTTGCTACAGAGGGAGAGGAAAACTCATTAAGACAGAGAGAAGAGACACACTCCCCATCTTTGTCTATTAATCACAAGGCAAAATGAAAAGGTTCTAGCAGATAAAGAGCCACCTAACCAGAGCATTCTTGGTACCAGACCCACTGAGGAGCACCTCCCTTGGCTGAGGTGAGAGCACCATTGTCAGCCCCTTGGCTCTATCAGTCCCTTTGCCCCTACCTAAACCTGCCATTTGCTCTACTCCTGTCATTGTGTGTCAAGGCTCTGCCCCTTGCTTTGCTTCAACCCTACCAGATATAAAATAGACGTGAGGCATACGGCATCTTTCCCAAAGCCCTCCAGGACCTGCTGATGAAGACTCAAGAAGCATTAGAGGACTCTAGTGTCACCATTGCTTTGGGGATTACTCGTTTCTGGGGTAGGAGAGGCTGGCAATTACAGGGATAAAGTCTCCAGCCCTCTCCTTCATAAGCAGGGAGGGCAAAGCAATTTTGGCTTCTCCACTGCTGGGTATGCAGGGCAAACAAACACCAAGTGCCAAGGCTGGAGACCGCAGGCATTGGGGAGCCTGGAGCAGCACTGGAGACAGCCTCAAACACTAGGGCCAGGTGAGGACTACCAAATCCACATACATGCAGGCTGAGTAATATCCTGAGGAGCCCAAACATACATGGAAATGGCTGGGACTTGAGAAATCTTGCCCAAGGGCCAATGGGCCTCTAGCGAGTGACCGCACCAACTTATATAGATCCCACATTCATTAAAAGTAAAATTACTGTCTCCCTTTAATAACATCATTAATGATGTCTGCTGTCCTAGAAACCAGGATCGCTTGGACCTCACATCTATGGAGAAAATATGAGTTTATGCTAAAGCCTTCTGGTGAGCGAGCTTTGCCAGGGTCTCTCTGTTACCAGGCCCCTCTGGTATCTAATGGAGGTTTGGTCTATGCCAGGCATTCCAAGGGTCAGTCAGTGAGCATGTCTGTCTTTCCTTCCCTCAAGACCCATTTTCACAACACTTGTAGGTGTCCTCAAGCAGAGCATCTCTACTTCTCAACAGTGTTTAAAGGGTATGAAGAGAAGGAAGGGGCACAGACTGACAGGCACACCGGTCCTACCACAACTGTCTTTTCTTTAAGAAAGCGACAGAAAAGAAAACAGACCAAGCATTATTTTTCTTGGTGAGGAGAAGGGATAATTTCCTGTTCATGATTCAGCGCTGTCATGTGGAGACAATGACTGTCCTTTATACTCCTCACAGCTTTGTCTTTAAAACACTGCTCATGCCAGCACACCTCTCCAGGTAAGGTGCAATTACCTGGGAGTTCACTGGCTCATCACTAGCAATTACCCAACTGCCCTGTGTCCCATCAACCCACCCTAATCACTACAGCCCTAAAACTGGAAGCTTCTACAGTAAATACCATCATTAAACCTCTGGGAGTGAATTTACTAGCAGCCATGGAGTGATTGCTTGCTGGGGTCACTGCAAACATGCAAATCGAACAGAAGGATTGTTATAAAATACGATCCCACTCAAATAAAAGCAGATGCTATTAGCAAGCAACAGGCACTGTTTATTCCATAAAATACCAGGAAAGACAAGTTATTTAATGACTATCTGGGAAAGTCCTGCTTCACTGGGGCTAATGTTCTCAGCTCATAAACTGCCTCAGCTGAATTGTTGGGGAGATACAGAGTGAGCTGAATTTGTTCCTGTTTATGGCCTGCAAGGTGTGGGTATGTTTTCCCCTCTCTTGGGTTTCAGACTGACATTACTGTTCATGGGTTTAATAAAGCCTGAAGAATGTACTCGCCTTAACCCTTCAGAGAAACAAGTCTTATTTGAACAAGTCTTTTTATAATTGGAGCAGGGAGAACGGTTGGGCCAAGGAGGAACATCATCCAGTCCCAGGCTGCTCAATTTTAAAACATGATTGTTGAAAAAAATAATTAAAATACCCAGTTTGTTTAATTCGCCTTTAGTGAATTTTCAGGTTCATTTATTTTCAGGTTCATCTGGGTCAAACCTCCTCTTACTACATGGGACAGATGTTTTTTCTTAACTTTCATTTAGATACAAAAAGCATCACTGATTCTCACAAATATAGTAACTGGGTTTTCTAGGCAAAGCCTCTACTGCTGTAAGCCCACCACTCCAAAACTGTAAACTTTGGCAACCCTTTAGGATGCAAGATATATTTTTTAAACTGAGAGTTTGTGCTTCACATTCCCATTTAAACAGTGAAAAATGATGTATGTACCAGGCATGACCCTTTCCCTCTCTTTAATGCCCCCATAGCCGTGGGACAAGCTGACTGTGCTAATCTTACCCCTCCAGGTCAGCGATAACATGCTGCCACCAAAACCCTCTCTGCTCATTTTGTGATGTCCCTCTGCCTTTCCCTGCCACTGGGATGCTGAGGAACTGCTTTCTACTATGAGCATGATACTAGGAGGGATCTCCAAGTGTCATCATGCCTTTGGGTCTGTGAGAAAGAATTGTTCAGGCAGGTCTCAGCCTTGCGCTCTAATAAATAACACAAACTGTGGTCCAAAACGTCTTGGCATTGTTACCTCTCTACATCCCCCCACTTGCAGCAGCAAGACCTGAGTCGTGGCACTGCTTTTCAATGCGTGCCACTGAATCCATGCAGGACACCAGCCCTTCCACAAGCTCACCACCTGCCACTGACCCAGGAAGCTCCTCCGGGATGGCTGTTACCCTGTGGAGGTAGTTTCTCATCTTGGACAGCTTGGACGTGCCCTGTCATTAATGGCTGGTACATCTTTTCACAGGTATGTCTCTGCTAGCTTTGACAGGTGCAAAATGGGCTGTGCTGAGTGCTGCCTCTCCGTGTCGGCAAACACCTTCCCTCAGCCAGCTCCTCGCATCTCTGCTCGCATCTTCCAGGTGGAGGAAAAAGCCTTTCCTTTACAGCACGCCCCTGCAATGCCCTTTGCTTTCCTGCACACAGCCGAGCCCTTCCCTCCTCACACCCCAGCTCCAGAAGGACGGACATGCAGGTGGGTTGCGCTGAGGAAAAAGCAGAGCAACTCTCTCTCAGCAGGAAAAGCTGTTTCATTTCAATGTAAAGCCATCTTCTTCTAGCACATCTCAGAGCCCCGGGTGCCCTGCAGGGCTTTTGTGAGTTTGATTAAGCAGGCGAACCCAAATCTAGCCAAAATCACTTGCTCCGTCCTCTTGGGGCAAGAGGACTGACCACACAACTGCTGGAAGGCGCCTTGACTCCCCCCCTCCCTGCACAGCTTCTCCCCAGGCATCCCTCCCACAAACCCCACTGAACGGTCACTTTCAAGGCCCCCCCAAACACCAGTGATTTCCCCATCCCTACTCCCAGCTGAAACCAACTCCGCTGCCGTGTCTGTGCGGGAGCACAGGTGCCGCCTGAGCCACTGTGCGGAGTCACTGCCGGCGGCCACCTGACACCCACACGGGGTGAAACCCGTCCCAGGTTCCCGGCTGGGGCTGGGCCACGGCCCGGGACGGCGCAGGGGGTACCTGGAAGAGGGCAGTGGCCCTGCGCGCTGCTCCTCGCCCGCGATGCCTGTCGCTTCCCAGCACCCGCCGTGCTCCCGGAGCCGAGTGGGGACGGAAAGTCTGGCTCCTCTGCTTCTCGTTGCCAGGACACCTTGGCGTTCAAACCTGAGCTGGGACCAATCAGCCCCGGGGCTGGGGAGCACCAGCCCCACGTCATCCACTGCTGGCGTTGATTTGAGCGAAAAGGCGTGACAGTGGTCACAGAGCCCGTGGGGAGCTGCCTTTGTGCGGGTGGGCTCTGCCCCCACCCCTGCCGCTTCCTGGAAGCCTCTTCTGTCGGAAAGAAGCCTTTTCTGGCGGAAAACAAAAGAGCCGTGGAGAAGGGAAGGGAAAAGAGCACTTCTCCCCAGCTGCCAGAACTGAGTTCGCAAGCCTGGGTCCTGCATGTCCTCTTTCTCCACCTCCTGGCTCCAGTCCACATCCCGGTAGTCACCTCACCAGGGAGAGCCTGCGCCCAGGTCACCTCTAGCCCGGGAGCGATGGAGCTTCCCCAGTACCGACAGTGTGCTCCTTGTGCTTCAGTGCGGCCGCTTCCACCTGCCTGGCTCTGCCCCGGACGGTGCAGACTTCGTGGGGGCCCGCAGACCCACGGCTCCAGGGATGCTTTCTAGCTTGGCTGCAGTAGAAGGGGCATTTTTTCTCCCAGCCAGCCCCTACAAGATGTTTTTTATGGAGCCCAGAACTGGAGCCTTAAGTCCAGGGGACTCAGATGCACAACGCAAACAGTCCATCCTTTTTTACGGAAACTTTCCTGTCTGACCATTCAGGAAGCACTCTGGCCATTACACTCCTAAATGGTCACACAGGAAAGTTTCCTTAACACCTTGGTGCTGGCTTCTCTGCTCAAACACGTGCAGCTGCTGCCAAGGTGCACACCTGAGTAAAATATGCAGCCATCATCTTGTTTCCTGAGGCACTGAAGGTGGGAACTGGTGCATTTTGACTCCCCACAGTCGGAGACAGTTCTTCCTAACCCACTAGTCTCCCTCCCAAGGTGAGGCAGGGGCAGGTGCCTGCGTAGATTCTGAAGAGAGATATCCACATCACCTTGGTGATGGTGGTAGAGGGATAGATAACAGCAATGCAGGTATTCTGGCAGAGCTTCTCCTCTCAAGCCTCCTAGACTCTCCAGCCCCGGCATCTATGTGGATCTTCTTCCTCCACACCCAGACCACATGCTGAGCCTCTGGGATAAGTGTTTCTGCTAAACTTGCTCCCTGTCATTTATTCGCCCCAGAAGAAGACCACTGAGGTTTTGCCAGCTCACAAGAGAAGACAACCTGAAGAGGGGTCTGAGCACGCTGGAGGGTGGAACCATAGGATCAGCTACAAGTGGTTCTGTGACTCACTTCTCCATTATACCACGTCTCAAACACCTATTTCACTCCATTAATTAGCTATGCTGCTGAGGTGCTATCCATTCCCGCGGCCAGCACTTGGGCTGGCTTCCTTGCCACCCCATGCCAGCAATTAATGCATCCAGGCTGGCTCCTCACCCCACTCTGCCCTGCAGGTGGAGGCAGATGAGCTGTAGCAGCCTTTTCCCAGTGGACCCACATCTTGCCAGTACAGCACCAGGCAACCTGACTGCCTTCCTTGCCTTTGAGCTCAATACAGCTCCTCATGAATGAGGTATGATTTAATTAAGGACACTGTTTCTGCAGAAGATGGCCCACGTGAGGCTGTAAAGGTCTAGAACTCATTAATTTTCAAGACATACCTGCAGTTAATTTGTGGTGACTTTATAGAGTAGACAAGCGCACAGGGAGGTGTCCATGTGGCTCTGAGGTTGCTCTGCTCATTCTCAGGACCAAGCCTCCAGCAGTGCTGGTTAGACCAAGGTTACAGATGTCCCTTGTGTGGCTCAGATACCAGATTTCTCCATTGACTCAATACAGGAGGAGAAGGCGAATAACAGTCACAGAAAGTGATGGGATGGATTTGACCCTCTCATTAGCTCCATCATCCCAATTACAAAGCTTGGGGAGGGTGTCAGCTGTCAGGCAGGGCTGCAGCACCCCTGCCACACACAGAGTAGGAGGGTGAAAACATTGACATTTCTGGCAGCCTTTCCAAAGGGAACAGAACATGGCAGGAGATCAAGTGTGTGCCAGTGTGGAGCCAGGTGGGTATGAAAGGACATCCCTATCGGTGCTGTCAGTGATTTTAACTGCAGGTTACAAAAGCTGAACAAGGCAGTAAGACCCAGCTGTCTGGGCACTGCCATGGTGTAGCAACACTCATGAGAAAGGCAAATAGCAGCCCTGGCCAGCAGTGGGGCTTGGGGATAAGGCTGTCAGAAATACTGAGCTGGGGTTGTTACCAGCATTTCTCTTGTGGAGAAAAAGCCATTCCTGCACTTCTTGCACATGATTTAGAAGTGTTCCTCTCTATCCCCAACCCACTCAGTCCTCACTTGAGACAGGAGTGAAATTCCAGCCCCCCCAGTTTGACATCTCTTATCTTGGGCTTTAATGCAGGCAGCTAATCTTGGGCCCCAGTAACCTGGGGAGATTTTCAGTCAATGGAAAAATCCCACTTGAGAGTGATTTCTCTCTCAGGCGACTGACTCAGCCCCTGGAGGTGCCATCTTCCTCCTCCGCTTAGGCAGGAGCCAGGTATAGCCAGGCACAGTCAAGTGCCTCATGTTAGATGGGAGAGGAGTCCTGCCTCCAGGCAGAATCAAAGGACGTGAGATACCAAAATACTCCAGAGGGCCTGGGCCTCACTTCTTGGCTAGGAGCCACCCCCGACCAGCCCCACACATTTCGTCCAGGCATGGGCAGCACTGGTGGATTGCATAAGTGAGCTCAGCTCCCTCTTCCAGGACTCAGCAGCTCCTTCAAGACCTGAAGATACTGCAACTGCCAGCACAGGGAGGGAGCACAAGGTCCCCTCTTGCACAGCTCTCCTGCAGGTGAGCTGTCAGCAGAGCTGTTGTGTCTCTGGACAATGGACATCCATGCTGACAGTTGGGACATCTGACCATGGAACCTTTGAAAGAGTTATAGTGGAAAGGGAGCCCAGCAGAGGCTTCCTCCATCACATCACTACAAGTGTCATCAGGCAACAAGGCTACAAGATAGCAATGGGATGTGCTAAACTCACCCGGTGGCGAGGCAGAGTGGACGAAACCAGTCAACCGTGCAGGGTAGAAAGGGTCTAGTGGCTCAGTTATGCCCCTTCTTGCTTCTCCAAGCAAGATCTGCTCTGCCTGTATTCGGTGCAGGTGTTCCATCCACAGCCACCCAAGATCACATGTGCTGACCCAGTGGCTCCTGGGATAAGACCGTATCTGGATGCAGCAGCACTGACTGATTTCCCTTAAAGCAGTTATTCCTTTGGGAAGTCCCCAAAATCCCCAGCTAGCCACCATCAGAGCTGGTGGGCTGCTGGAAGGAGAGAAATAAAACCATTGTTTCTGGAGGGGCTGGAAGAGAGCCCAGCAACTATTGATTCAGTTCTTCATTCAATGCATGTTTGAGCGAAGCAATTCAGAACTGTTCCATCAATTCAAACTTGCATAATATTAGCCAAAATACTCAGGAACTTGGTCCATCTTTCCTAGCAGATCTATTATTCTGAATCATTCCCTGAGGAACAACAATAAAATTATCATGGCCTGATACACCAAAGCCAAAAATCCTAAAAGTCTAAAAGCCAAAGGTTTTGTTATCGTTTTTCTCTGGACAAGAGCACCTATGGGAATGTGCCAAAGACTCAGTTTCCCACTTTCCCTGTACCTCGAATAAATAGTATTAGAAAAGAAGAATAAGAATAAAGTAAAATTTAGAAAATGTGTATCTGATAAGCACATTCAAAAAAGAATAATAATTTAAAAATAACACTCGCAAAACCCTTTTAGCACTTGGAGCAACCAGAGCGAAGGAAAATGACAGGGCTAAGGAGGAATGTTGTGTGGGCACTGCCAGTGTGGGAACAGTGTGCAGAGAGGGAACTGTGATCCCCACCTTTCCACATGTATACTGCACCCTTACAATAGACTTACTTGAAGTTGTCTGTTTTCTCAGTCCAATAACACCTTCAACAAACCTATGTCCATCTCTGCCCACCCCTGCTCTCAGGTGATCATCTCTTCTACCCCATGCTTTTGGCTTAGCCTATGTATTCCTTGGAGAAACTTCTCCAAGGTGGTATTCTCCCTCTCTCCCCATTCCCCCTGAAGAGTTCTCCTTTACCATCAGATTTGCTTTTCCACATGGCCAGTGGGAACCAAAATGAGGGGAAACACACATATCCATGGACGTCTCCATCTCCATATCTATCTGTCTCACAGGTAAGATGCAAACCCCGCTGAGAATAACAGCTTTAACCATGGCAACACACTCCAGCAACATAAATACAAAGGCGCTGAGGTAGTAAAAAGACTGGAAAAAAAAATTAAAGGAGGAGAGGGACTGGGTCCATTGAGGCCTGTTAAGAGCCAGGCAGCTGGATCTGGATTAAGCAGCCAGTTAGTAGGGTTAGTACCTCTTCTCCCCGTTTTTCCTCCCTTTGTATTTACATCTCCTTTAGCACTTCACATCTTGCTAAGTGGAGATCTTATTCCACCACCTCTGCCCGCACTGGGCTTGACTGACCTGGAGGAGAGCTTCCTTCCTTGTGCCCCGAGTTGTTATAAAGAAACGTTACAAGTGAAGACCTTGGCTGCTTGAAAAATCACAGCGCTGCATCACCGCGTGGCCTGATGGAAAAACCAGACCAGTGGTGAGATGCCATTGCTTCAGCTCCACCCTCCTCCTGAGAGAGAAGCTGCATGGCTCAGGCCATGAAACCAGCAGCCCCTTCTTGGGATATGGGGTACCCAAGCCCCCTCCATGCCAGATTCCATCACCGTCTTGCTGTGCTCATAGGACAGCTTGGAGCGCACCTGCAAGCTGCAGAAAACAAAGCACTGATTTACCCATGGAGAGGACAGAGATCATTGCTGGTATGGAGGACGGACGTCCTTTCAGCTGTACAGAAGGCACCTGCAATGCAATCTGGTCACTCCTGGCACACTCAAAGCCTCCAGTGAAGACTCTGGCACTGTTATGAGAGGCTCTGCATGGGCAAGGCCCTCTCCAGCATAGCTTGCAGGCCAAAGGAACAAAATTGATGGGAGGTGGAAAAAAGCATGTTTTGTGAACAGCATTTCCCAAAGAGGATGAAGAGGAGTGGAAGGGTTAAGTGACCACAGTGCCAGAAGCGGTCACAGCCCTACTGCTATTTCACCTCTCTTGTAGCTGCTAATGCTGTTTAAGAGACAGCCAGAAACACGAGACTAGCACCTGGTCTGGGTGGGAGGTGAATCTGGACAAAGCAGCAGACTTTTCCTAGCTACAGCTGAAATGTCATAATTTCTGGATGATTCTGGCTCTATGGTGACCTCAGACTTCCTTTTAAAGGGCGATGTGGGTTGTTTTGGTTATTCTTGGATAAAACCCAATGAGCCTTTGCAGCCTGCAGAGTGAAGGAGATGGTGATGACATTGTGTAGAGTCAGTGACACTGGAAGTGACATCCGTGGCTTAGGAAAGCTGTCCCCGTGCAAATCAGGGAGAGGAGGGGAATTGGAGTGGTGTGGGGAGAGGAGCACCTTCAAGGGAAGCTGGTTAGCAAAGCTGGTGCCAAAGGGTTAAAGGGTTTTAGTGAAAGCACAGGAGAGACTAAATGGATAGGAGAGTAAAAATCCAATTAGGAGATCTAACAGGAAGAAGCCAAGCCCTGAAACAATAAAGATAATAGTTTTAGCTGCCAAAGAAAAGATTAGAGTGAGAGTAGTTTTGTGGTGCGGCCAGGAGGAAGGAAAAACTGTAGCAAAAAACCAATAAAAAAATTGTAAAGAATTATTATTCCTCAAGACAGATTCACATAGCAAATTCACATTACAGCCTCACCTACAGCAAAGTTCATCTCAGGACCCAAACTGTGCTGCTGATTCTCACCTTTGTAATTGGCTGAATACCTTCAAAGAAGTTTGAAGTTCCAATTTCAGTCCATCACGGTCTTATCGGCATGAAATAGGCTGGGAGTGAACTGACCACAGTGAGGTTTGGTTGCTTATTTTTCTTTTCTATGTTACCATGTAAATATATTTTATCTGGGATAAAAGCAAAGGAAAGCAGCTGGAACCGCCCCGAAAGTGTTCCCTTTAAGTCTCAGGCAATGCCAGGCTCTCACCTACAGTCCCTTAAACACCATGGGGTCTCTACAGGAAAACCAAGCAGATTTCGTTCTGGGAGGATGGATTTGCAGTCAGGATAGAGACCCAACAGTCATAAAAACACCCAGATGACACTTCTACCTTTCCAAAGGAGAAAGAGCCCTGGGTCAAAAAAAAAAACCCAACACAAACTCCGAGCTGGTTATGCATGGTATGCACTGCCAATTACTTAAGCAAACGGGATCACAGGAGCTGGCACAGCCTGTGGCCAAGAAACAGCAGCATCTGGAGAGAGCAAGAGCTGTCGGGCAGGCATGCCTGCCAAGCCACTGTGCTGACCTGTGCCCTAAAAGGCACCTCTTTGAAGCCTCCAATCCAAAATATAACAGGGCAACATGGAGAAGGAGATGAAAGAGGATCAAAGGTCTAGAGGAGCCTTCCTGCAAGCAGGGACTTGTGCACACCAGGACTTCTCAGTCTGGAAAAGACCTGGCTGGAGAGGTTATGGTAGAGGGCTACAAAGTCAGGTGTGGCCCAAAGAAGGCTGACAGTGATTGGCCTTTCTGCCTTTTCCCAGTGCAAAAATTGGGGCTAATTTAGAGCATGTAGGTCCTCATGTGGTGGGGTCAGACCTGGGGAACTCCTTGTCCAAGAATGCTGTCAGCTGTGAGTATTTGCATGAGTTCAAAACAAGATTAGACCAGCTGATGGAGAAAAAAATAATCTGGCTTAATAAACACATACAAATGCTGTTTAGGAAGCCTGTGGGACTGTGCTCTTGACCTGAGTTAGTAGTAAATGGTGAGGGGACATATGGGCCACATTCTGCCCATGTAGACCTCATTACTGGAGGCAATGACAAGGGGTGAGAATCCAGGGGTGCTAATCAACATGCCCTTAGGAGCGCCTACCGCTCCCTAAAGCCTCAGGATGCTCTGCAATTCAGACCCTTGATCTGGCTTAGTGCAGGAGTTTCTACTTCCTCATGGCTAAACAGCCCCATGGATCTCAGCCTTGTCCCAGGATCAGAGCTGTCCTACAGTTTATCAACAGGAAAGCAGAACACTGAGTGATTTCTCTCTGTAGTGTGTGTCCTCAGCCTACATCAAAGAAACTCAGCCACAGCCTCAACCAACTTATTTCTAAAGTGTGACTTGTTATACTTAGAACAGAGGTCCTCCCACTGAAGAATCCCACCATGCCTTCAGAGGATCATCCATCTCTCACACGGATCAAGCTCCATCTCCAAGCTCATGTGATCCCACTCAGCCCATGGCCATGGCCGTGTTCCTCCACCACCAAAAGCACACTGCTCACATCAGTCAGCATAAAGCCACCCACCTTCCTCCTCCCACCTGCTCGTCACATGGGAACACACTCTTGCCAGCTCCCAGATGGGAAGAGGAAACCTTTGCCAGCCCCATGCCAACCCCAGGGCAGCAGGTCTCCCTGCCAACTTCAGGTGTGCTGAACCATATTTGCCAGCTCAGGCAACCACAGAGCTTTCATGTTTAATCAAGTGAAAGCTGCAAGGGCCTGGGGGCAGTAGATGGCTGGCTGTAGGTCAAGATGTCCATGTGCTCCTTGTCCCTCCCATATTATTTCTTCCTCAACCATCCCTATGACCTTCCTCCGAGTACACATGATGTGGATGTGGGATGTGACATCAAACCAGAAACAGCGATCTGGCTTTTATGGCCTTGTGGGATCACCAACCCCAATAAGACGTGCCAGACACCAGCCAAACCCCTGATGGGTCTGTCTTGTGCCTGTTGGGAACCACCTCATCCTGGCACAGAAAAGAACCTTGCAACCTCACAGAGAGGTCTTTTCAAGTTCTCACGAAGCCAGAAAATGCCAGTGTCTCTGCCTGAATTCTATTTTACCAGCTCAAGGACTCCAACCCCAAAGCACAGCACTGCAGAAGCTGTGGCAAACCCCTGTCCCTGGACATCCTGGGAAGGCCACAGCAGAGAACTGTTTGAACTGGAGCCGCTGCACTCCCTGTGCAGGATAGAAATCTTGTCTAAGCCAAATGTTAATGAGATGGCACAGGCTCTGGGCAGGCTTTGTGCTTTTTTTCCTCCTGGATTAAGCAGCGGCATGTGAGGATCATGGAGCTGAATGGCTGACAGCTGAAGGTTAACATCAGGTCAACAAGCCCTTTTTTCCTGCCTTTCAGTCCTGAGACCCAAAGTGGGAGGGTTACCTAAAGCAAACATTTTTAAAAAGGCAGTTCTCCTTTCTTCCCTGTCTCTTTCCCTTTCTTGCAAGTAAACTGCCCTGGGTTTGAAAGCCAGATTGGATGCTGTTTTTCCATGAACGTCAGGATTTGGGAGCAATGGCAAGCCATGGCTCTTCTCCCATCCGAAGTCCATTGGTCTCCCTTTCTCAGGACAAGCTCACTCCTACGTACCTGCAAGTGTCTGCAGGCACCTGAGCTGTGTGCAGAAAAGCAGGCTTCAGCTCCTGACTCTGCAGCTGATCTCCTGAGACATGCCAGGCGTGTTGCTCACAGCCTGACTCAGCCACCCTTGGATTTCCTTGTATTGCAGAAGCGTAACCGAGGTCTTGGCTCTGGTGCCTCTTCTCCAAAGCAAAGGTCTTCACCCTCCCCTCATCACCCTCTGGTGTGTGCCAAGATCGTGACATTCCCAAAGGAGCAGTGGTTTCTGTTTGATCATCCGGGTGGTACCACAACTCAAACACCACAAGTGGCTTGTTTCCCCCCATCCTTCTGTGCAGAGGGCCGGAGGCTGCCCTGGCCTGCTCCCAAAACCACTCATTCTCATCAACGGCGTTAAGGACAGCAGAACAAAACATGGTACCTTAAGGATCTTTTTGCAAGGCAGAGCTTGATGACTCAATTACTACGCACCTTTTGAAGCAGTGTTCCAACAGCTGCACTGGATGGGGGGCTCAAGGGCAGTTTCTCCTGCAAAGAGAAGTGACTTGGGTTTTTTTCCTAAAGAGATCCAGCTGGGCAGTGAGGGAACGTCAGAACTATGGCTGTCCAAGCTAAACCTAGTCAAGTGTACTGTGGGGATGAGGTTTCCCAATGCTTCCCGCTGCCTCTGCTATGGACACATCAATCCTGGGCAATCAGAGAGTACTGAGCAACTTGGAGAGGAGGAAGAGGGGAAGAAACAGGAGGAAAAACAAGTCGTAAACCACCACAGACGCTTCTGTCATTACCTTCTGGCCACTGCTTCAAGCTTTGCTACCATTCAGATGTTACATTGATTTAAAGCTGTTGGAGTAATCGAAGTGGAACAAATTTCCCAGTCACTGTTTTTTCACATAGACACAGGCAGACCCTGCACACACCCACCCCCTCCCATAAATATATATGCAGACACACACCTCTAAAATTGAAGCATGATACTTTACATTGCCATAGCTTATTCTTGCCTGGGAAGGGGGCACCAGTACAGATTCTTAAAAGATATGCTATCAAGAGTTGCACCCCTTAAAAGGCAAAACTATTTCACTTTCAAAACACCTGCTACATTTCTGGTTGGTCTTTATACCAATAGAAATGTCACGTGTCCTTTTGGAAAATTAATCCAAAATAATTGAGACTGCAAATCTAAATTAGGGGAGCACATTAAGTCTTTCTGTATACACTCTTATCTTAATTCAAGTTAATTTGTAATTCTTTGAAAAAGTCCTTAATTAAATTGAAGGGACCATTAATCCATGATGTTCCAAATGACACTGTCAATACCACTCTTGGCTGATTTTAAATTGCTTGTCATAATTACACCAGAACAGAAGTACCTGAGCGTTTCCCTCTTCTCTGGGCAGCCAAGAAGCCCTCAGGGTCTGTCAGGGTATTTGGGGACAGTGATAACACATCCAGGCCTTTTCTTTAAACCTGGTGCTGTGGACAGAAGCATGACCACTTGAGCAGAAAAATGGCTCTTTTGGGCCTTCAATCCTCCAGTGTCAGCATCTTCCCACCTCACCAGTTCCTCTGATGTAGCTTACGAAAGGAATCACTCACTTCCTAAAGGGTGTGTGGGGAGGGAGAAAAAAACAATGCAAAACATAATTTAACAGAAGTGCGGGTGACATGACATGAGATAATCATTTGGACAAATGGAGGACAGAGAGAGTTGTTTTTGCTGGAATAGTCAGTTGGACAAGAAGAATTTCTATTGAAAAGATGCTTTTGATCATAATCTGTGGTATGGGTTAAAGATGCCTTGTTGGACAGTTTAAAACAGGTCCCTTACATGGTTATCTCTGCTCTGTGCTGATAATGCTTTTCAATAAAAGTAAGCAACACTCAAAGACAGCTACACCATCAGATGGGGAGTAAAGCGATGAGGTGTGCTGGCAAAGGAATTTGGATAATTTTGCCTAGGAAAGGGAGGGCTTTCAAAACAGAAAGGGCTGTGATGGGCACCAGGGTTGATGCAGACAGAATTAAAGCAATGCTCTGCAGTGGAGGCAAGGGCACTCTGGGCTAGGAGGGAGAAACACCTCTACCTAGCTGTCAGGATAGCGAAAACAAGTGCTGGTGCTGCACTGGTGGGAACCGGCAAGGAAAAACTGTCGGGAGAGCCAGGACCGGGCTGGGCAGCATGATGTCACCTCCCCATGCCCTTTCCCCTTGCTCCCTTCCTCCTAGCCCAACAAAACCTCATGTTTCATTTGACTCAGGTAAGGAAACAACACAGGGGATTAGCTGCCTGGTATCATGACAAGGCAGGTGAGAGCAAACAACAGCAAGGAGCTTATAATGAACTTATCTTTGTGTTTGGAGCTCATTGTTGCCAGCTGGATTTCAGTCACTGACTATGTGGTTTGTATCATGGAAATTCTGCAGCCTACGAAAATGAGGGAACAAGGAACAGTGATGGTACCCAGTTCTAAATATTTCCATTTAGATCAGTGTCCCTTAGCCTTGAATAGTGTTGCTAGCTGATGAAGAGATGGAGACTTTTCCTAGAGCTACCAGCATGGAGATGAGACTACAAAATTATTCCGTTCCTGCATGCCAAAGGCACAGACGATTACAATTTTTCTTCTGACTCCTACTCATCCCGCCTCGTAGAGATCAGATTAATCGTGGCACATGATCAAAGAGATTGAAATGAAGAAACCAAAAACCAAATGGCTGCAGTTACACTGCTGCAAAACTTGGGTGCAGATAAAGACCGTAATTTCGCTGCGCAACAGCCTGGGCTTGGGGAAGTGAGGAACACAGTGCTAACCCCATGTGTTTTTATCCTAAAAAATATCCTGGATGCCCTGTTTCAATGAGAACTCTGTTATCACGTTGCTAGCTTCAAGAAAAAAATCACTGCCTTTCTGGAGAGTAAAATAAGGTGCAAGACCCGTGAAAATGAGCAGAGCTGCAAAGCGACTTTGCCACGTGGCAAATGCATGCGGTGGCTTCGAGTACTTGTGGGCTGAAGCTCCTGTGCATAAAGCCCAACATGTCCCCAGGTCACTGTGGGGTCACTGTGCAGTAGCATTCCCCTGACCCTGCACCAGCATCACACCACACACGAGCCCCTAAATGCACCACCCTTCTCCTGGGACAGAGCAGTTGCTTTAATGAAGGATTACCACCCTGCAAGGGAAACTTGGCAGTGCGGGGCACGTGTATCCCACCCACTCTTCCTCCTTCTCATTCTCCTCCTCCTCTCCTGCTCCTGGCACACCACCCACAGGCCCCGCGCTGGCCACCCTCGGCAGCTCCTCGGAGAGCTCCTCCGAAGCAGAGCCAGATGGAGCTGCCAGCTCTCCTGTACGAGATGGCACAGGCTTTTCAAGCCGCCTCTTCCTGGGGCTGCCTACTCCTGTGTGGGAGGTGCAAGCGAGGCACGTGTTGCTTCCCCTGGTGAGCTTTCCTCCAGCATGTCCCAGTGCCACCAGTGCCAGCACTGAAGCCTGTCCTTGGTGGTCCTGCACAGCTGCCAAGCATCAAAGCCAGCTCAGATAAGCACCATGTCACCTTTTCCAAAGGCCCTCTGGGTGGAGCACAATTCAAGGCAGAGCATTGCAGCTGGTGACCCAAAAGCCAAGGGATACAATTTTCGTGGTCACTCCGCCTTGGGAAAAGTGTCTGCATGCACCAAAACCCTGTCTGTGGACCCTGACCTTGCCCACCATTGCTTTGAAGTGGTGCCAACAGCAGAATTCCCAGTCTGGGAAGAGAAATTCCTGGGAAGGCTCACCTTTTTGCACACTCCCAATTTTTATTCCCACTTACAACTTTGGGAGGACCACAGGGAAGATTATCTACCACTGCCCCTTAGAAAGACCTGCCCTAGGCATCCTGTGGGATCTGCTGCCTACAAGGACAGCTAGCAGGGGAAGATGTCACCTGCTGTGATATGTATCAGATGTGCAGATGACATGTTTGTGCAGGGTGAAAAGAGCCAAGACCACTGTGGGCGGACGGCTCTTGCAAACCCCATCCTTAGGTAAAACCCTGTCTTTAATTCCCAGCATTTTACTATGTTAGTAAAGGCCAGCACACATAAGGGAGGAAGCACAGGCACTCTGCCTGCACTGCAGCTTGCCAAAAATGAATTCAGGTGCTGGCCATGCTGCAGACACTTGCCTCAGGTTGCCATGGGGCTTGACCACAGTTTTGAGCTTGCTGCAACCAGAGATGCTGGGACTGCTGCCTTTGGAATATGGGAAGTGACTGGTATGGGACTGCACGGGAGCAAGCTGGCAGGTGTCAGATTTCTGGTGCTTGGGAAGCAGAATGCAGCCTTTTGTAGGCTGGATGAGACCGCCTGACAGACTCGCGTGTCTCTCGCTACCATCGACAGGGATCGGGCTGTCTTCACACATATCTGGGAATCTTCATCTGTGCTGGAGAGGCACTTCCGGCCTCGGTAGCCTTCCTGACCGGGGAAGGACTGGAATGCTCAGAGATGCAGCATTTCCTTTGCGGGGAGCAGGCAGAAACACCTCATCCTGACTTTTTCAGGCTGGGCTTTCAGCAATCAGATAAACTGGAGGCAAAAATCTTTTACAAAAGGAGAAAAAACCCTTTCATACCCAAAATGGGAAGACTGGGTGCTGCCCTGGGCCCCAGGGCTGCTGTTGAGGATCTATCATCTCCTTGGGAGCCACCACCACTCTTGCATAGGAGGAAGGCTGGCAAATGGTTCATTTTAGCAACGTGGACTTGGTCCACCATCTATGATGGTGGCATCTGCCACAACAGGCCTAAGGTCACCACCTTCTCCAGCAAGAGGGCTTAGGAGGTTCCTAAGGTTTATTGTGACCAAGGGTGGTGATTGTCACCTGCAGAAAACCCCATGACATGACATGAGTGACAACAAACACGACAATAAAACAAATACACAAGAAAATCCCTTTCACCCCCTCTCCGCTGGCCTTCACCCAGGATGCAGGGTGCGTCCCTTCGCTGGCTCAGCTTTCTCCATGGTAACAGATGGATGTCGCAGTCCCATCCCCCTTCATGACGCTGGGGCAGGCGGGTGGGAGACAGATGGCAATGGAGGGGGAAGAGTCCAGATTCTCCTGAGTGGCAAAAATTGCAGGAATCCCTGATTGCTAGAGCCAAGACGTTGACCCAGAGCCGTGGGAGGGAGGGAAGGCGGAGGCGCGTGGCTCTGCTGAGCCCGGAATAGCAGAGCAGCTGTTAAGTTATCACTTGTAATTATTACAGCATATGGGAGGGAAAGAATAGCTCTCAAAGAGAGAAAAACAAATAAGGCGGGCTGCCGCAGGGCTCAGCCGCGGGTAGAGTGACACTCGGCACTGCGGCGGGTCCCCACCAGGTGGGCAAGGGCATCGGGGGACAGTTCTACCTCTCCACAGCCCCGGCAGGAATTTGGGTGCAAATATTTGCACCTGCAGCACCCTCTCCACCTGGGAGATGGGGCTCACCCATCTCCCAGGGTGCCCACTGCCCACTCAGGAGCATGGATATGCTGGGGAGAGGATGACAGTGGCCGGGGTGTTACAGAGGGATGGAGCCTGGCATACTCTCCCCAGTCCCTTCTCCATGCACAATCCTACTGCTTGCTCTGTAATTTGAAGGACAGCAAGGCCATGGGCAGCAAGTGATAATGGTGGAGCACAAACTGCCCCAGTAAAACAAAGGGAAATGCCTCAGGGACAAGGCCTGCCTCGGAGAGCCTGCTCCTGGAAAAACATGAAGCAGGGAAGAGGTGACATGGAACAGCACGAGGGAGAGTAGGGAAATTTGGGTAACAGTGAATGAGTAGCAATGACAGTCTCTCTTAAATTCTACTCCACTCAGAAAACAAACATTGTATCCCCTCATAGCAGTTATTCTGGGCTTTCAATATTAGAAAGAAAAATGTCAGTAAGTCCTTGGAAATGTGGAGCCATTGGCAGTTGCACCAGCTGCATCCCAGTGTGGGGACAAGGAGTGTGGAGAAGATGCTACCCCTGCCCACACCCCTGCAAAAAGCCTGGGAGACTGAACAGAGAAAAACCTAACTATATCTGCTGTGTATTAAATGCAAAGATTTAAATTCACTGGTGAAATTCACAGCCACTGAGTTTACAGATTTTCCTGAGAGCCAGAGAGCATTTTGGGTCCATTTTGATGTTTGCTTGTCCTGTGCAACAGGCATGTAGCCACAGAGGTGAGGCAAAATGAGGAAGAGATGTTACTTGTCCTGTTTGTTCCTATGCTCTGATGGCTTTTCCCTGGGCATCTGCTACTGGCTACAATTGGAGATGATGCAGGACCAGGGACAAAGGGTTAAGGGGTTAGAATATACTCTAACAGACAGATTTTTGTATTCTCTTATACTCACTTCTCTCCTGCTTTTCAGCTATATTTTTTTGTCTACTATTGCCTTCTCCCTGGCAGCATCATGAATTTCGTCAGAGCAGGTGAATTGGCACCTGCCTGCTCACCTAGGCAAACTCTAGCTCATCCCTGGGTCTCTCATCCCAAGCCAACCTGATCCCATTGTGAAGAGCTTGTGACTCCAGTGCAAAGCAGCAACATATGTCTGAGCAGGAGATGGGGAACCCTGGACACACTGGGCTGATGTGTCAGGACCAAAGCACACCACTCCCAGACTTAAGCCATGAGCTTGGAGCAGTGCCTCCCAGAGATCAGCAGGACATAGATATAGATGGGTGCTGAGCACCTGCTGGTCTCATGGGTGTCTGGGAGACGCCCTTAAGCTCTGGTAGCCCCCTTGGACATGCAGCACAGGCAGCTGCTGAATGGCAGTGCTACTGCAAACAAAGCTGTGACAGAAGCATTGGAAACAGGAGATGGTTCAAACTCTGTGATCCAGAACAGGAGTGAATCGCATGTGGCAGACAACAGCCCCAGTGCCCGTTAAATAAACCAGCCAAACCCTGCCAGCGTCCCAGGATCCTTGCCAAGAGACAGGCACTGTTCTTGGAGATTGAAGGACCAGCTCTGCAACTAGCACATATAAGTTAGCCTGGGTGAAAATCAGGGAGATTTTCACTCAGGTGTTTGCACCAGATGGAAATCTGGCCTGATGTTTTGTAAACCACTGGCTCTGACAGAAGGGCTGACCCTGCCCCACACACCCGTGTTGCTGCTCAGGGGCTCACCTGGGTGACACCTCCGTGCAGAAAAGGACTTCTGCTGCCTTCCTCATGAGCCTGAAGTGCTGCTTGACTGCTGATGTGTGGGGTGACCTCACAACACAACTGAACCTGGAGGTGCTTCCCACTGCACCAACACCTCAGAACAGAGGGAAGCAGCAATGCTGAGATTTGCCGAGCTGCTTGGGCCTCACGTCCTCTGTCTGCAGTGACCCGGAGCAGGGAAGGGCTGTGACAGGGCAGATGGGGAATGTGCCTTGGGGTAGGACACAACTTGGGGCATCCCTGCCCATGGCATGGAGCTGGAACTAGGTGATCCTCAAAGTCCCTTCCAACACAAACCATTCTATGATCTAGAATGAAAGGATTCTCAGAGTCTTCGTGCCAGAGACTCACTGGGAGACTGTGCTGGCTCAAGCATCCAGGAGGAGACAAAAAGCCTGCCAAGAGCTGCAAATGGAGGAGGAGTGTGTTTGCAGTTCTCTGCTATCTCCACAGTGGCCCTGGATTAGCAGTGGCTGAGCTAGAGACCCCATCAGGGTCTTGGGGGCTAAGCCCTCCTTGTAGCAAGATGCTCTGCCTAGGTGGGGGTAAAACCGCTCAGACTTAACCTTATTTGCAGAAGTTATCAAGTTATCAGTGGCAAATGAAGTAGGAGGGGTCAGGCTGCTTTTGGTGCTGAAAAATGCTGAGATGAGGCTGACTCATCAAGCACAAAGTTAAACATTCTGAGGATGTGAAGAACAATGTTTCCTGACAGAAACTGGCACTGGTGAGGAGGTGGCAGACAAAGCTCCTGATAAAGAAACCAACAAGTGCTAGTACTGATGACTTATTTAATGGTGCTGCGTTAAAGGCTGCAGAGCTGACACACGTGGCTTACAAACATACGGCTGACAGTCAATCACTTCACTCTATAAAAACCCAGTCCCACTTTTTAATGGCAGGGTCCTCTAATACCCCCTTCTGGGGTCTGTGTGGAGATTCCTCTCTTGAGTGGGGATGCCCCTCAAGGCTAAGCAAAAGAGGTTTGCCCATGGTCATTGGTATGGATAACATCAATCTCTGTTTAATAATTATTTTGCCAACTTTAGTATAATTGCTTCAATATTTATAAAAAATGGTGCACTATACTAGTAGTTAAAACTACCTGTATTGTGTAGTAAACAATTCTAATTCAAGTTTTTTTTAGTCTAATCATTATCATTATCATCATCAATTGAAATAAATAATTTATTTCATTCACATAAATATATTTGGTTAGCCATCCTTAATTCTAGCACAAAGTTGTATAAAGGCTCAATTACACCTATATAATTCTTTAGACATAAACCATTGACCAAGGATTGGATCCAGACTCCTCTCTGAGAAGGAGTTTAGAAATCAAGGGGATCCTTTCTGACCCTTGTGACTCAGTGGGAGGGTCTCCATGACAGACCTTGTCCAAAACTTCCATTCTGCCTGCAACACTCCTGCATCCCAAACCAACCCTGCAGCGCTCGTTCCACCTCCCATGCCCTCTGCTCCTGTCTCAGGGCAGGGTGACAGTGATGCCAGAGCCATCCTGCCAGGGCTTAGCACCTGGCAGGGAGCACACACACACAGGCACACAGACACGCACACAGGTGCACACACACCATCTCCCTCTTGCATTTTTGGCCACCCTCCCAAATACTGGCACGATATGGCAGCCCCTTCCATCTCTGTCCCTTCTGTACATCACTTGCAAAGTTGATCTTAAGGTAATTGCTTTTCCCTCAGCAGCAAGGGCGTCTCATTTGTTTTTACATGCCACTAATCTAACCCACAGGTTTGTGTTTGGATTCCTGTTTCCCTTGGACTGTTCATAACAAAAAAAATTTCAGGACTAGGAAATAGCAGTTGAAACGGAAATGTAATACCTCTCTTTTTCTTCTTCAAAACCACCAAAATTGACACTAGATAAAAGGGATAGGATAAATCAAGGAAAATTGAGGGTTTGAGATTTTTTTTCCCTCTATTTAAAAATTAATTTTGTTAGTGATCATCCAGGGGAGAAAAGCATTTGTTGCTTTGACCCTATGAGACCTCTAAATATTTTTAATTCCTTGCTATCACTGTGAACTGGGGAGGTAGCAGGAGACATTCCTTGGAGGATCCTTGGAGGGACTGAGCTTCTGAAGAGGGAAGATACGGTGACTAATCCAAGGAAATCCCCTTCTCCTGGACGTGATGACCTGTCCTGACCCTGACTGTTGTTCCTGGTGTGCAGCATTTTTCTGGTAAGGGCTGACAGGTCCATACCCAGACCCTGGAAGGTGCTTGCCTTGGCAAGGGTGGTCTGGGCACACCACAACCTGCTCTAACCTCTCGACTCTTGAAGGGGCTGAAGGGGGATTCATCACCCTTGCCTGGTTACTACTTCCACCTCTGATCCAGCAGAACAAGCCTCTCCTCCTGTGACAGGCCTGCTGCTGCTCCTAACCTGACCCCTGCTGCTGGTGTGTCCATTCTCCCCCGTGCTGCCCGCTGGAGCGTGTTTCCTCCTCTGCTTGCCAAGTGCCTTCCTCCTGGGACAGAGCTCCAAAAGGCTTCCACTACTTCCTCCCATGGCAGTTTCACCTCTTCTTTCCGCCCTGAACCTGACATCTCTGTGTGTCCTTTGCTTGGCAGACGGTGCAGCCACGTCTGCCTGTACTCTTGGTCAGCATGTGCCCAGCACAGCCCTGGTCTGGGCAGCCTTGATCGGCCCAGGGCACGACCAGGAGGCAGCACGTGCTTGGCACTGTCCCTACAGGCAGCATGGCCAGCGCTGATGTGTTTTGGCTGGAGAGGAGAGAGCAGGTGCTGTGGTACTCACCTTCAGGTCCCTGTCATGGCTCTGGGTGTCCCCTGGGGTGTGGATGATGCAGGTGACAGGAGCCTGCAGCAGCAAAGTGGCCCAGGGATGGAGAAGGCACTGGGCTGGTGCTCTCTGCTGGGGAAGAAGGGTCTGACCCTGCCCACAGAGCAGCAGTGAGAATGTGGGTGTTGATTTTTGCCAGGTTTCACATGGGGAAAGGGCTGGGACAGAAATAACATGGGCTGGGTGGTGGCAGATGTTGAGGCCTTGTGACCTGCCAGGGTCTCCCCGTGCTGTCCCAATACCAGGAAGAGGGCCAAGATCCCTGCAGATGGAGCCACAGAAGAGAGAATAAAAGTAACAAATGCAAACCATGCCTACCTCAGACCACTTTTCCAGAGAGGTCCTGCCAGGGAGGCACCAGGGTCCCAGCAATTGCTTGCAGGTGGTGGCTGAACTGAGTGAGAACCAGGAGCAGGGCAGGGGAAGGACAGAAGAGA
The DNA here is from genome assembly GCA_013398955.1 of Callaeas wilsoni. Classification (NCBI taxonomy): domain Eukaryota; kingdom Metazoa; phylum Chordata; class Aves; order Passeriformes; family Callaeidae; genus Callaeas; species Callaeas wilsoni. The sequence continues at coordinate 35,442 of VWPU01016841.1, forward strand.
CAAGGGTGGGGATAAAGGGCAGAGAAGTGGCAGAGAGCTTTCACACAGCTGGGCTGGGAGAGGGCTGGTTTCAGACTGGAAGGCCTGGCAGCAGGGACTTGCCCAATGGCACTGGGGAGCACAGTCCTCGAGGAAGCTCTGCCTGCTCTGCTGGGTTCCAGAGATGAGAGGTTCCTGGTCATCAAGGGAGGAGAAGCTGGAACACAAGCCATGTGTGGTTTTGAGCCTGTTTGCAGCCTGTCGCTATAGGCTGTGACAAAGATCATATCTTTAAGACATGCTGGGGTTGCACACAGCATTATCATATGGACATGCCCTATAACACCCCAAAAGCACCTCAGCTTTCCAGTGCCAAGGTGGGTCTGGGATGTTGTGCATTACACTTTGTGGGCATTGCAGGTTTCCTAAGAAAATATTTCCAAACACATCAAAGTGATGTGTGATACAGCAAGCCACTACCAGCACGGTGCATTTGGGGCACCACAGGAGCCCAGCACACTGGATGCTGGATAGCTAAAAAGAAAATGTTGAGCCCACCGAGTGCCAAACGCCTTCTGAACGCCCTGGAGCTGCTTGAGTTTGGTTTCCGTTTCTGCTTTTGAAAGTTGCATTTGTGAGACTCTCTTCTTCCCTCTAGCGTCCGTTCCCAGCCATTCCTCTCGCTCTTCAAACGCAGCTAAAGTGGTGCTTGCCTGGTTGCATTCGCACTCACTCCATTCCTCTGGCACAGCTTTTACATCTATAAATGATACTGCAACTCTCCATCCAGTAATCCGACGTTTTCTTTTTCTGGTTTATGCTCTGCCATGCAGGAGGATCCTGTTGCAAGGCCGTCATCTCCTGGCAGCTTAAAATATTATCTCGATTACTACCTTAATTTTAGCATGATCACTCTGAACTCCAGCTAGGGATGCGCAGCCAGGAGGTTTCTGACGGCAGTGTGGAGAGGATGTGCCAATGGTGGATGCCTTGTCTGACCATGGGTCAGAGCGAGCCCCTGCACTTGTTGCCTGTGTAAGGCCATGCTACACCTCCACTCAGATCCCATAATTTCTCCTTGGGCTGTAGAAAACCAGGGCAGAGCTTAGAAATTACTCCACTGCCCCTAAGGCTGGATCAAGGCTGTCACTGAAAGGCTGTGACAGCAACAGACCTCCAGGGTAGGATCTCCATCACCTGGGTCACCTTCCAGCTGGCTGAACTGGTTTCCAGAAGTCCAGCCATAATCCTTCTCTTTGAGGAGAGACATACCCCTCTTCTGAGGACAGGGCAGCAGATCTGCCCTCCCAGATGCACCTGCACCAGGCCAGCTCAGCTCTGCTCTGGCACCTTGAACTCAGTCCAGGACAAGCCCTTCTTGGTGTCCTGCAGCCATCCTGCCCTATCTGCTCTGTGCCTCTCTGGAAGGTCCAAAAGCTTCCCAGACCAGCTCAAAGAGCCACATGCACTGTGAGGTATGCTGCCCCAGTGCTCACACGCTGTCTCCACTCTCCAAGGCTGATCCTTTGTCTCAGCCAGGACATTTCCTGTGTCTCTGGGGGTAATTTTAGAGGAGCAAGACACAATAAAAACATGGCCAGGATTCTCTGGTGTAATAAGAAAGCCATTGCAGGGCAGGATTCATCTCACCTGGCAACAGATGGTACCAAGCAGACATCTAAGCCATCACAAACCCTGATTTATCAGTGGAGAGACTGGCACTACTGGAGCATGAGCCATCTGACTCATCATACCCCAGAAGCACCTGTGTTCTACTTTGGGTGCAGATACTGGCCGTGGCAAGGAGCCCAAGCCTGTCAGGCTCTGAACAAGGCAAGGAACCGTGTAGGAAATGATCCTGAGTTGACCTGTCATTTGTCCGTATTTGAAGAAGGGACATGTATGAGATTTTCCCTCCTGAACATCTCCTGGGTTTTCTCCTCCTTGACAGCCAAAGAAAATATGTTCTCTTCATCCTTTAATGAAGATGAATTGTTCCAAGTGCAAAGCAATTCCAGGCCTTCAATGAGAGTAATGGCCTTGGGCAACAAGCACAACAGCCACGAGCCCTGTGCAGGTGGGCTGTGCACACAGGTGCCATGGGGACACTACACAGGGTGAGCAACCCCTCTGGCCTGTTCGCAAACGAGATGCTAAGGTGTCCACAATGGGCTGGGCTCTGCAGAGCTGGGAGATCCAAGTCTGAGCAGGAGCCACCTTTGCTTGTCAGGGCCCATTTGTCTGGGTGGGATGCTGTCCCAGACATGCTCCCTTTCACAGGGAGGGATGATTCTTAGTCACTGAAATAACTGGCTGGCACACAGCTCCCTACTTCTTACTCCCATGGTTTTTTTAAAGTTCTGGCTGAGTGGAGCTTTTCAGTATGCAGGACACCACCAGCCACTCTAGCAGGGCTGTTTACGGGACACCAGCTAAGTGATGCTGAGAGGCCTTCTGGATGGATCACGCTTCTGCTAATGCCGCAGCATTGCCACTTTGGGCCAAATCCCTTTGTTCCGAGCCCAGCTCCCTGCAGGGCAGCTGTTCTCAGCTAACCACCCCCTCCCTTAGCAGCATGTACTGGTGAGACTTGGCTCCCAGCAGAAAACTCTTCCCTGCAGTGCTGATTTATTAATAGGTGAGAGGAGCAGTTCTCGCCCCTCTCTCCTGCTTACACACTAGATATCAATTTGGCAGCCAGCAGCACATCCCATTAAGGCAGTGAGATACTTAAAGGCATCAGCAGCTCCTGGCCCATTACAGGAACGAGGGGATGGACTCTGCTAATGTACATCTGAAACCGGTCACATCCAACTGGAAGCAAGGATCCTACTGAGACAAATATTAACAGTCTGCAGAGGCAGAGATGGGAATAAGCTCATTCATTAAAGGACTTTGTCTATATTCAAGGGACCAATGCATGATTTTAACAGAGGAAACAGTGACAAAAAGCCCACACAAGGAAACTCCCCTTTTTCCCTTTTAGGCCAAGAGAACTGAATTCACAAATAGCCCATCATGCCTTACATTTCCTAATTAGCCTCTTAAAGACCTGGCTGGCTTTTCCATTTTCTAGGTGAAAAAGGTGGAAGATGGACAAGCAGAGGCTAAGCCAGGGCAATAATTTTCCCTGTAGATCTGTTATAGCTGTCCAGACAGCAATGGCCCTGTTTATCTTTCTTGTCCTGGAAGCTGCAACAGACAACAGCATGGCAGCTCTGGGAAACCCTGAGGCGCACCCACTACTGGCAGAGAGCAGAGAGAAGGCTACCAGCCCTTCTTCCCCATCAGACTGGGCTGTGATTACAAACTTGCTGTCTTAGCAAGCCTCTCTGCTCTGCTGTTCCATGCATGACAGGCTGGCCACTCAGCTCTGGACACTAAATCCCCACAGACACATGAGCAAATGGCATCCAGCCTGTCTTACACATCCATCCCTACCAGTATGCACCTGAGGAGGCGATGGCCCACCAGCTGATGCAGTGATCAGCAGGTAGACTGGACATCTCCTCCTGCTCCTGTGAACACACCACACCACTGTGCAGCACTTGACCTTGGTTAGGCCACCAGTGAGGCAGAGCTGCTTAGCGAGGGGTGAGGTGGCTGTTCTGAAGGTCACACACAGCCTGCAGCCCTGAGAGTTATCACTGGGGTGCCTGATGGGAAGGTACAAAAGGAAACCCTGAGTTAAATGGTTTTGATGAAGCCCTTAGGCACTGATTTCCCACACACAAGGCCAGAGCTGTTTTTTTCTGACAATTTCTCCACATCCTCTGCCAGCTCAGAGAAACTTCTTGCTCTGTGCACATACAGAGCCAAGCACAGTGTGCTGTGAGATGAGACCACATATGCTTTTGAGAGACTTTCCAGATCTGTACCCAGAGTTTGTCTCTGCAGATGCTCACGTCCAAACTCAGTTTACATACCCACTGATCCTTTTTTTCCCCTCCACCCCTTTGAAATGAAAGATGTCAATTGAGAAGGAGGCTCTGAATATCTAGAGAAGACAGTCCTACCCATTAACCCCTGGTACGAACCTGCGTATTGAGAAGGGTCACTGCTGTCAGTGTCTTCTTTCTTTTACAAGGCCAGCTTTTTTTTGTGTGTGATGGTATGGTCAGTGACATTGGCAAAAAGTCAAATTTAGGAGCCTGTTTAAGGACACAGGCACTGTTGCTGGGTGAAATCCTGCCTGCATCCGTAGTATTGCATAAAATCACATACCACATAGTTTTAAATGATGTTTGATAGATGATTTCTGCTAAGACACACCAAAACTGGGCAAACTTGCTTCAAGCTCCAGACTGTTTTGTAAGATAAAGTGGTGCAAGGAGCACCATGACAAAAGGAAGTTTTAGGGCTTTGTCTATTATTCTGCTTCTCTAAGTTAAGATGGCCAGCAGAAAGGAAACATAAACCAATTCATTAACTCATCGTGTAATTACTGTTTTATAAACTGATTTAAAAATGTAATCTAACATAGTAATTTAAACTGGAAAAATGTGATGACACTTGGTTTCAGACTGCAACATCAATAAAGTTGTAAGGCACAGTCATTTGGAACAGCATATCACAGGCTGCAGTCACTAAAACAGATGTTTTGGATTTTACCCGAACATGAAGCAAACACCCTATTGATAAAACAAGAGATCATTCCCTTACTTCCCTGCTTTGCTGCATCATCACTTAAAATAATCTAATTATAATAAATTGAAAAGTCTATTTGGTCTGAAAATGGTAGAAATGGGATAGAGGTGAAAGGCTCATGCAGAGGATGCTCTGACACCTGGTGACAGAGGTCAGCTCTGCTAAAAAATTCTGGAATGCAGTGTCTATTCAGAGGAAGCGAGACAAATCCTTCCAGGTAGCTATGGAGAAAACAAACATGTTAATATTGGGATAAGCGCCTTGTTCAGCATTTTCTCCCACAGCAATGCATCCTACAAGAACCTCCAATGCCTGTGAATGGAGTGAGCTCCTGTAAACTCTGAAACCATCCAGACTTCCTGGGCTCTTCCTCAGGCAACACACCCCTCCGTTAGAACCTGCTCTGGTCAACACTTCCTCTCAAGCCCCTGGTTTTGGCCCTCAGATGTTAAACAAACAGGACTGCATAAGACACATTACATGGCTGCTGGTAGGTCACCTCCTCCAGCCCACTCCACAGACAGCAGGCTCCATGCTCTGCTTTGTTCAGTGTCCCTGCCTGACTCACAGAGCTGGGCATGGTGTGGATGAGAGGAAGTGTGATAGGATTTGTTCTGTTTTAGTGCATGAAAGTTGCAAAAATAACCACATTTTGCCATAATAAGAAGTTCATTAGCTCATTGGTTGATCAGTGGTTGTTCTTAAAATATTTCTGGACCAGCTGTATCCTGAATTGAGGCAAATCATGTTATTTGTTTCAACTGCTCTACTTGCACAGCTCTCTGTTTAGCTTGCAGAAGAAACTGCAAGATAGCACTGATCCTTTATGGCTGCACTGTGTACATGGCTCCAACACATGCTAGCAACTGGGTATCTTCTAGGACTGAGGACTTCTGTTCTGAGATGTTCTTGTGGCAGTGGATTTGTCTGGCAATGACTGCAGAATGGACCTGGCAGTCAGGGGCCAAGCAGAATTCATTTGCCTAAACTTCTGTGAGGCTTTTGTGGATGAGCAGGCAGTTGGACGCTGGTGGTTGATCTCTTTAGAAGGGCTCTCATCCATGATGGGCCTGAGGAAAAGAGGAAAACTCTGTGGTGAGACTGCACTCTGGATTTGGATATCTGCATTCTTCTCACCAGCTCTGAAAACGGAACCAAAAGCTGCCAGGCCTGGGAGAAGCCCGAGGCACACGAGCTTCCCACAAAAGGCACGTACTCTCTGCCTATGCTGACTCCAAAGTGACTACATTAATTCAAACCCCAGCTGTCATGTCACAAGTCCTCAATTGTATTTCTTCAAAGAAGCAACAACATGATGCTAAACTTACAGCAAACAGGTTCAGAAATAAACATATGACACTTTTGGTGCATATGACACTTCTCTAATGCCTACTTTATTTTCCAGAGCTCATTCTAACATGAATTTGTATCAGGGAAAAAACCCAAGTGGAATGTCAGGAACTTGTCCTGGAGTTTACTGGAGGAGAGTCTTGAACAAGTGCCACAAGATCTTTGCAACAGAGGCAGCATTGGCTCTGGGTGGGGAACATGAGAATGGAGCAATAAGAACACAGCAAAATTCTGGGCTATTATTCAAGAAAATACAAAATTTACAATACTCAGGATAGAAGGAGCATGGGAAAATGTTTCATTTAGCTTTAGACAGTCAAAGGTAAATATCAGCACAAATAAAAGGAATTCTTTTTACAGAACAAGCAGGAGAGACCCCAGAGACAAGAGAGAAATCTGCTTTTTCCTGCCATGAAGTCCCTTCCATTTTCCGCAGATACACTGCAGTGCACATACCTGATTCTTGATGACCCAACAGCTGCTGGTCCTGGAATAGGCCTTTGCTGGCTGGTGCAGCCAACAGGTTGGTGCTGCCCTTGGGATCCAGAGGTGGCAGGCGTGCTGTGCAGGTCCAGGAGAGCAGGTTCTTTGTCCAGAAGCTGGGCTGAATTCTCTTGATGAGTCTTTGATTGGCAATGCTGTGAACACTGCCTGTCCTCCTCTTGGCTGGGTATTTTTAGGCCTCTATGGTTCCTTGTTTTCCAGAGTCTTGCTGCAACATCCATTGCAGAGGCAGGTGAAGGGTTTTTTGGAGGGGATGGAACTAGATAACATTTTGTGTTGGAGAATGCTGCACCCTCCTGAGCCTGTGAGGAACCTGAAACAGAGTGGAAAGCACAGTGATTTACCAGTTCATCTGACTGCTAAACGACTAACCCAGGGAATGAAAGGTTTTGGAGACGCTGTGTCACGGAACTGGCTGGGCAGATGTGTCCCGATGTTGGCCATGTTGAATTGCTTCCTCTGATACTCGGTTTGGATTCACTGGCAGCCTCTCTGCCAGCACGGCTGGTGACATGCCAAGCATGTAACAGCTCAGAGGCAGAGCTCAAGGGGGACACACAAGCTCACCTGCCCTCCTGTTGTCAGGCAGGATCACACCTGCATCATTCCCCGCCAGTGTTTTCACTGACTTGCTCTAAATACCTTAAGACTCCTTCTGGTGATCTGGAGTGCAAGGCATAGGAATAATCACAGATGATTGGATCCACTTTTTAAATCAGAGGCAGAGATCAAGGAATCTCACAAGTGCCTGACTGCTGGGGAAAATATTGCACTGCATGCAGGGCTACTTTCTGGCTGTTTGTGTTTCAGCCATGTAATTCTCTCCATGTAATATGTGCAACACACAGAGAAGAAAAAACTTGTTGCTGACTTATAAATATAACCAGCATGCACACATGCTTAGAACCATTCTATATATAGCAGGGATCTGATTGCTCTTGTCTATTGAAAGAACCAACCATTCTATAAATAGCAGGGATCCGATTGCTCTTGTCTTATAAAAGAACCAACTGTACCTAAGTGCCTAATGTGCAGGGTCCAGGGTAGGAAAATAATCAAAAGAATGTGCCACCAAAACTCAGGCCCAGAAAGTTCATCTTCGTGGCTCCCAATTGATGGGGATGTATTTTACGGCCTAGGTAAAGCTGATAAAAAGTTTTCATGGAACAGTTTGTATCATACTATATGCTTTTTAAATGTCTAAACTTCATATTTGTTTTTAAGTATAGCCACTCTGAGAGACTGGTATGTCTGACTCAAGAGCCCAAAATAACATTCAACGCCTTCCAAAAAATGCAGTTTATATGGATCTGATGCTGCAAACATTTTTATGTAAGAGTGGCTTTGCTCAGATGACTTGTCCTTTTCTGGTCAGAAGGATTGCTTCCAGCAACAAGTTCTTCTGTGAGAAACTCACATTGGATTGGACACACTTCTGCGTGTGATTTAGAATCCGGGTCAGTCCCCCCTGCCACCTTAGACAAGTCAAGATTTCAAACCACTGCATAATCTCCCAGCAGATTTAGTCAGACGATGGACAGATCCATGCCCAACCATTCACCTTCACAGTGCTATAGGGCGTGACACTGGTACACTGTGAGATGTTTGTGACATTGTCTTCTCAATCTACAAAGATGATGTAAAGAAATCGTATAAAATCTGAAAAACATCAGATTAAATCTAAAGAGACCATGAGATCATAATCTAAGACTTTTGTGATCACTGGACAATAGGCCATTCCTTTAGATTTTTCCAAACAGCTTTTATTCATGTTAGGGAGATACCGTTTATAGTACTGTTAATACACACAGAGGCTTTGAATAATTTAATATTTCCATTTTTTCCCCCAAAATGTACTATAATTTTCAAAATTTTAGAAAATAATTTCTGCCCATGATAGAAATGTAAAATGAAAACTCACATGCTTTTATTTATTGAGAAAAAAGACTTATTATTAACAATAGAAAAAAGATTGAAGTTGTAATTATGTAAGGTCCTCTATTTGATATGTATTTGGAATAACCATTATTAAGGATTTTAATATTCTTAAGGACAATATTCAACAAGTAGTGAAGAGTGGGAATTCTCATTTCATTCATGTAAATGCAATTTCAGAGAAGCCTTTGGCTTTATTCCTGAGTAGAAGAGAATTTTCCATTTTTAAACCTTTTATTGAATGCATCCTTTTCATTGCATATCTTTCCAGAATTCCCAGTTGCTCAGTTAAACCTTAATCATTAGCTCAGTCACTATTTACGTCAGTGTCAACTGGGTTCAAGCACAGCTCAGTAGGAATGACAGTGTTTTAGACTCACCTGGCACTGTCATAAATAAATGACACAACGTAAAAGAGACACGTCCTTCTACTAGACTTGATGCTAAGCTAGTGTGAGATCACCTTTGCTCCTCTTAATTCTACATATTCATGCTGAAATGTATCAACTGATGATCAACACAGCTGGCCACAATGTCCTGCTTAAAGACTGGAATGCATTGCTTAGGGTCTGGCTCTGCAGTGGCACTTTCCAATTGCTGCTCTAGAGCACAGATGCCAGATCTCATAAAACACTGGGGTTACCACTGCACCTATCTACAAACAGCACGTGTTAGTCCCCAATGCCAACCCTTCCCCAGGGGTTTAGGTCCAGTACCTGAGGAGGAGTGGGAAGAAGGGTCAAGTGAAATCCTTTCAATGAGGTTCTCATCACAGGCCTCCCTCAACTCATCTTCTGAGCTGTCAGTCAGGCTCCAGTCTTCATCCTCATTCACCTTCAATGCTTGGCTGGTTTGTTCTTGCTGACCTGTTTGTAGGCACCTGGACAACATCAAGTATCACACCTTTAATTAGCTTTTAAGTGTGTTTATGCAGCTGGTCAAGTGCAGCTTGGCATGGCCACCCAGGCAAACACCCAAGCAGTGGATTTAGTTACCCACTGTTATTTCACACCTTCCAGGAGATATGAAAAATCATTTTAATTGGGTCAGCCATCTAAGATGCCTGTGTCTGATTATCTCAAGCATCCTAAAGTTAATCACATGAAGTGGGGGTAGGTTTAAAATACTACCCAGCAAAGTAAGCTCAGAGAAATAAAACCATTTTTACCTCCAAAATAACCATTACCTGTCTGTAAGATCTATGAGATCTCAGCAAGGTGGTATTTGTCTTTCAGCCCTTTGTTTGCTTAGGCCAATATGCTGCTTGCAGAAAAGCTCATCCCCTTTCAGCTCTTTTACTGTCTGAAGGTAGACACTGTCAGGGCCAAGAACGGCTCACTAGTTATGGAAAGTCGTTTCCTTCCTCCTGCTAAGAAAGTGAGTCCATCCTGCCTGTGCTCCAGAGAGAAGGCAGAGGATTCTTCCTCCTTGCCATCTCGCAGATGCTCCAGGCAGGAGGACTGGCGCCCAGAGCAGGGACAGGAAGGCAGGAGGCCGAGACTATCCGTGGGAACCGCCACCAGGGGGCCAAAGCGCTGGTTTTATTTTCGCAGCAGGAAACGAATGCACAGTTTATCGCACGGCAAGATTTCCCCGGCGGTCTCACCCCTTGCGCTGCTTCGTCCATGCTCCCAGGTCAGGGGACACCTTTTCCTGATGCAGATCTCTTCCTCCTCCCGAGCCACAAAGGTTTTCTGTCGTCAGACCGGACGGCTTCAAAGGGCTCACAGCAGGTGGCTGTGGAAATGGCAGAAATTATCTAGATATCCCTGGGAACTCTTCCCAGCTCCATTTCTAGATGTGGATTTTAGAATGCATCAAAGCCCACTGTTGTTTCTGAGTTTTTAGATCACCCCTCACCATTTCCTAAGTCCTCAGTTTTAAGAAGTCCCACTCCCCAGCCATGTGCTGTTGCAGCCTAAGGAACCCAGGGTAGCAGTTACCAAACTGTTGATTTGTATTTCACTGGATATAAGCCTATAGCACCTATACCAAGAAGCATATTAAGACCAGTACCACAGAAACAGCATTGCTCAGTATATGATCACAGTCCCATTCCACATCCTAGTTTTTAGCACGCAGTAATTCACTAAAATGTTCAAATTTGTTTCAGAAAACTTCCTGTGCTCAGGCAGGGGCAGAAGAAAGACAAGAGTGGTACATATTTTCTCCCTGCAGTCTTTAACATCTGTTGTCAGCATTAAGTCAGTGTCCTGTGCATCTCCCTGATTTACCCCAGCCTGTTTAAACCTACTCTTGTGCAGCTGTGCTGTGTTGAACCTCAGGGCCCACAAAAGCTGACCATGACAAGCCAGGCTGCTCTCCTTTACACACATGGGTATCCTCTCACGAAATTATTGCCAAAATGAGCAGGCTGACCCGCAGGGCAGGGGCACCACCACACTGCCAAGAGTAACAAACGTTAGCTTTGTGTTTGTTTAGTCAATAGGAACGACCTTGCAGTATTAGCAAGCTGTTTACACCAACATCAAAGAAACACTGCTAAAAAAAGTCTTTTGCTTAATAGCTGTTGTAGAAATACCACCAAATTTGCAATCCTGCCTTGTACTTTGCTCATTGCAGGACGATAGGTAGTCTGCCCCCAGCAGCTGATATGTGATTTTCACATGTTCTCTTGCAGCTGATGGTCCACTGATGCTAACACATGGGCACATGCAACATCATGGCAGGAGACCCTCTGTCCTCCTCAAAGGCAACTGCATGTTGGGGGTTCTTGGGCTCACAGAAGAGAGTGAGCTGCCACAAGCCACAGTGGGAGTTCAGTTTATCCCAGGACTTACGGGGGTCACCATGCAGGAGTATGAACTGTACAAGAAAAACATACACCTAGCTTTTGCCTCCTTGCACGAAGGGCCTTTGCAGGGTTCCCACATATAACTTGACGGAGTCCTAAGAAAAATAGGAAAAAGAAAACATTTTATTCCAGCATTTAACAAACAGTGCTGTCTTTGCAGTCAGTCAATATAATTTCCCATAGACAGGAAGTTTTCATGGTGTAGGTTCACAGTATCAGCTGGCATGGCCTGACACTGCTGCTAAGAGGCAGTTTCTCTGCTTCCACCAGAATCTTGTCTTCTCCTGCTCTGCCTCCTTAGTTGTGCTGGTGCAAATATGTGTGTGGACACATGGTCAGTCAGATCAGGGAATGAAGTCAGATTAAAGCAAAATATTATTTTTGGGTGTCTTTTTTGTTATACTGGATTATTTTTCAGCTGGATCTTGATCAAAATCAGGTTAACAAGAGATAAGGCAGCAAAGAGTCAGAAGAAGCAGTGAACATCGGGTGAAACTGTCTCTATCAGTAGTCTTAGCTGCCTAAAAGAGCGTGTAAAATCACGGTCTCCTTCCTGGACAAGCTGTACTTGGTTTCCATGTACATTTCCAAATGTGCACTCAGCTGTTGACGCTGCATTGCTTCATCTAATACATCATCCTGAGTCCTACCTATAGGCAGGGAACTGAGGAGACACTGGCATCTGAGAAAAGCAGCCCACAATGCCTGGAAACAAATGCCATCTTCCTATCTAATCTGCTCTCTGTGGGCTGGTGGAGTTACACTGTGAAGGTGATTCCAGCAGTCGGGGAAGGATGGGTAGTATTTCCAAGTGACTAGGGCAAGAAGGGCAGTGGTAGACCTGTGTTTTGGGCTAGCCTGCAGATCAGGATGTGAAGTCAAGGAAAGGACTCCTCTTGCTGAGGGACCAAGCTCTGGAAATCCAAAACAAAGTGCTCATTGACAGCAGTGATGTTGCTGCAGTATGAGACTGCAGTACACATAGTCTGAGCACGTGATCCAGTGGAGAGTGAATGTGCATCACCACAACTCTCTAGAGAACTACCTTGGACCACATTCCCGTGGCTGAACAGGATGTGCCCAGATGTTACTCAAGCAGGACAGCTGCGATGAGGTCTGAAAGGCAGCGCCAGCAGGGGAGCAGCACTGCAGTATGGGGCTGTGAAAAGGGACAGCACCACATGGTGCATGGGGGCAGGGAGCTGAGGAGTGGGCAGCCCAGGTGACTCGCACCTTCTGCTGCAGGGGGAAAATAAAGGAAAGCCTACGCTAGAGCAGGTGAGTCTCATGGAAGACAACATATGCTGAACCTGATTAGCAGTGGCATGGGTGGGTGGTATTCAAAGCACCCTGGCTCTCATCAGTAATAACATTCAGAAGGAGGTGGAGGTGTGGGAAAGAATAGGAATAAAAAACGTACATTACCATGTGTCAAATCACTGGAGCCATCTTCTGTGAACAGCTTATCAGGAAAAACAGCGGCATCTGGAAGAGGACAGCTACCGAACAAGAGGCTGGCATCACTACATGTCCCTACATTAGCAGAACACTCTGCATTTCCAGGTCTGGAAGTTGTTGGGGGTTTTGGGCCGCATCCAGACTGCTTTGCTACTGCCCCAAGAAACGGATCTAGAAGAGAGATTTCATTAGTGTAAGCACAGCTGTGCAAGGCTTCAAACCACACCCATCACTGTACCTTGCCAATACGGTGACTGCTGCTGCACACCTGGAGCCATAGGGGACAGAAATATACATAACTGCAGCTACAAGAAACATGCTGGAATGGGTCCAGCCTAGAGACAGAGGTCTGCTTGTGCTGCACAGTCATGGAAGAATCTGGGGATGCCTAACTAAACTGATATCCCTTCCCACCCTTCTTCTGCTCCTGGGCACCAGAGACAGACTGCTGGGGTTATAGGTCAGGAACTGCTCTGTGCTCACCACCCACCTGTGATTGCCCCACAGGCGAGCCTGGATGCATCCAGGGCTCTGCTACTTTCCCTGCCTGCATGCCCAGGATAAGTGTAAACTGCCTCTCATTTGCTGCCCAACTGCCCAGAGGGGAACCATTGCAGACTTGCCATAGGCACAGCCTAGGCCCCAGTCTTAAAATACATTGCTTAAATGCCCTGGCACAATGCAGATGGTGATGGACACCTTAGCAGAGGTACCAGTCAAAATGGGGAAAGAGTGTATCAGGAGTTACAGAAATCTGGGAATGGCAGTGATAGATTTCTCCAGCACTACCTCAGAGAGAGAGATATTTCTCTACCACAGAAAGAAAGGTGAAAACTGTTTTCATAATGCTACAGGGTAGGAAGGATTATACAAAAACTAGCAAAGGTACACATAGCCTTGTCCTCTTACCTGCCCAGTTGCTGGCTGTCCTGGGAGCACAGCACAGCTCTAAGAGCAGAATATGCAGCCAACGACCCATAGACAAGAGAATTTCATTTCAGTGTTCAGATGAATAACATACTTTGTAAAGTGTTGAGCATCTACCAGCTCCAAAGTGAGGCACCAGCTCTGTGATAATACGGCCATTCCCTTAAGAATTGCGTTTTAGGGACCTTTAATATATCTTGGGCACAGCTGTTAACATGAACCCATGAAATACACATCACGTGAAAAGTATCCAAATGAACATTGCTACTGAAAAGAAAAAAGTACTGGGATGTCTGAACCTTACCCTATGAACTTACTGGTTTAGAGCTGCCAGCAAGAATCTAAGTCTGGTTACACCAGGAAATGACATGGATTCACAATTTTGTGCTCTGCCCCTACTGCTTCTGTCAGCAGACTTTGCTAACTGGTTTTCTGAACCTCAGGTAATGTTGCCAAAGCAGGATCACTGAGGGATCAGATTTTAATGGGTTTTTTCCCTACCACGACTACTATTACAAGTAATGATTTGGACCCATAGGGATTAAATAAATGACAAATGTATGTACTTATTCCAAAGCAAACTAAATTTTTAATGGAGTACAGTTGGCAGGCAAACCATGACCTGGGGAGGGGGCTGGGAAGCCAACTGCATTGCCCACACTAATGGGAAGCAACATGAGCAGTTATAGGAAATACTTTGCAATATTTAATAGTATGTGGTAAAGTGCATGTAGCATGACATGTAAAAGCACGGACATCTGAACTATTACCAAGGCTACAGGCAAGTGGACAACAGATTTACTTTCAAACCATTTATTGTCTACTAATGAATGCAACGAACTTAATCAGAGTAACAAAGAAAGTGGAACAGATTTCTTACAAGACCATGCAATCTTCCTGGGATGTTGCTACCACTGAAGGGTGGTAACCAGATTGCCTTTCCTATGATTAAATTGGAATAGGGAATCCAACTATATCCATGCTACACGGGATTGACTGTTACCATGGAAAGAGCTGTGAACAGCTGTTGTTGAAACATTCCTTTCCAAGCTTTGCTTCTTCCCATCATGCAGAACAAGCCCTAAGTACAGACTTCCAGCTACTGCTAGATTTGCTTGATGCTCTAGAAGTTGTCTGCACTTTTTGATCTTGATGCCCAACTTAGGACAACTTCCATTTAAATCTGCACTGTTACCTGCTGAATTCTAGCTTTCTTACTTCCCAAGTGAAGAATATAACATCCTTTGCACCTTCTCTGTAAGTAAAGGTTGGCTTTAAAGAGGTCAGCTTGCTATTCATCTTTCTTTTTTTACACATCATAACATGAAAAATGAACCCCAACAGGAAACCTGTCATACCTAACCATGAAATGTCTCTGGCTAAACCACCTTTCTTGATGGATTCCTTGATGATTAGAGAATCCTCATGCATCTTCTTGGAAGGAGAGAGAGCAGTCTGGCTTGCTGGTATTCTGTCCAAATACTTCAAGTGGGGAATGAGTTTTTTTACTTCTGCTCTGTAATTATAATCTGGTTCCTGGAGAAATTGAGAAAGCGGTCAGTTTATTTAACAGTCTGTGGACTTCCAGTAGCACAGTACTGTTCAATTTGTACGACTGCCATATAATTTGAAATGCTTCTCACATAATTTCTACTTGAATTGACCATGAAAATGTCCTGAGCAGTGCAAAGACATGGCCTTCACCCAAAGGCTCCTTTGTTGTTTACCCAGTGACGACTTTGCCATTTGTCTTTGTTACATTATGTATAATGTGCAAAAGCATAGAAGGCCACTGATGCCCATGGAAAGCCTGGACACTCTCAGCATTCAGCCAATCTGTCTCCCTGCTTTTGTGATTCTCTGGTGGTTGCATCAATACTCAGGTGATATAAAGATTTGAAAACATGTTATGAGTGTTGCTACACCTGCTGATGGAAAAAGAAAGAGCATTTCCATGAACTGTGTTTTTAGGCACACAGTAAAAACCATATAAAGCAAGAGTGCACTGCTAGTGGCAGAATACAAATGGGCAGCTACCCACAAATCATCTGCTTCACTCAGGCAAATCTTATGCTTTGCAGGACATTGCATGCAATATTAGAAACCCCAAAAAGCCAGGTCCTCATTCAGTACAGAGTGGTCACAAACAGAAATCTTTCTGTGAGACCTGGCTGGTTGGATGCTCCCTCCCTCTACATGATGCAGCACTGATGCTGGCAGAGGGAACTCACCAAATAAAATGTGTTAGTTGTTGTTAAGAGGCAAACACTAATTTTCTTGAACTAAGTCTTTAATCTTAATTTAGAAAATGAGTCAACCATTCTCAGCTACAGCCAATTCCCAGCCATGTCCTGCTGGAGAGAAGAATCATGTTACACTCATGTTACATTACAGCAGCAGAGGCTGCAGAATTTATCATCAGGTTGCTGCTCTTGGTTTAGATAACAGGGGAAGATGAGCTCATCTGAAAATCAAATTACAGGGAGCAAATAGGCCATCTGAAGAAAGAGCAGTAAATTTAGCTGGACCATTCTGTAGATTAAAAGTAAATAAATAGGAGAGCTTTTACAGACCTTTAGCAAGGGCCAGACTACAAGGAGTTTGAGGAATTAGAGCTGGCCATCAAGGGCACACCAAAGTAAGCCCACATCTACTCTTTTCTATATGGCTTTTCTATACATCAAAAAATGCAAACATCCATGGAAATCAAGAAAGCAACAAAGTCCATGGAGAAGGTCTCAGCAGCCAAGGGCAGGCCCCACTTTGTAACCACCTGAGGGCAAAGTATTTTCCCAACACAGACACTGGGTCGGAGACTACAGTGAACTCACAGTCTGCCTCTGCTACAACTCAGTGTAAAATACACAACTGTGCTGACTCCCCCAACAAATTCTGCCTGGCATTTGAATGCAGCTACTGTTAGGATTTAAAGATCACAGTTGCCTGTCTCAAACACTCTTAGGGCCACAGAAGGACTTTGCCATGAGACAAGCACAGAATGGAGTGACAGGATGGCACTAACTCCAAGGCAAGGCGAGATCCGGTTGGCACATCCTGGATAATGCACCTGGACAAAAATTCCCACCATGGCAAAGTGTGTAAAGAAGCAGCTGCTCCTACACATCACCACAGAAACAAAGATCACGCCAAGTTATGGGACAGATGGCATCTGCGACCACCAATGACCACTGAAGCCCCCTCAGATATTCCTCTGTGGATACCTGGAACTTGGACTGTAGAGAAGATAAAGGTGGTACTATTGTCCAGGTGTTATCTCAGACTTAGGGGGAAGTTAACAAAGCGGGGAAGAAGAATGTATCACTGATAATGGACACAAAAAAATTGCAGAATTTACAGGCCACAAGGAAAGCCAAACCAGCAATTGTGATGAAATCAGCTCTTCCTGGGTAAAAGGTAATTTTGACAGGGGGAGATCGTGATCACTGGCTCAAGAGAAAAGAAAGACTAAGCATGTGGACTAACTAGCATTAGAAGCAAGAGTGAATCATTTAACCAATAGCATAAGAGAACTGTGTAGCCAATGAGCATTAATTAGTTTGCTAAAATGTATAAAGAGTGAAAAGTTTTGAATGACCTTGAGACCCTACCACCAAGAAGCCCAAAGTGAAGAAGGACCAGCAGGATGCCACTGGATCCATGGGTGGTAACAATATTCTTCTCTCTCCTCCCTTTTCTATTTCTTTCTGTCTCTTTACCTCACATTTACTGCTAAATCAAATCTGTATCACTGACTTTGGCATAAGGTTTGCACCGTAATTCGGGCACAGGCATCTCTCACTAATCAGATCTGAGCACCTACTTGCACAGGAGTAGAGACAGCCATTCTGCATGGAGAAGAACAGGAGGGCACACCACCACATACTACTGCTCTTTGTACTTGCATTACGTGACAACATGCAGAGCATCTGAAGGACTGATTTCCTCACCTGAACAAGCCAAAGGAAATCTGACATTTCTCCATTACAAGTATACTTAAGGACTGAAGATGCCAAATCCTCCAAAAATTCCACTTTCATTGTGGAGGAGCGACAAGGGACTAGAATTAGACCTTCTATGTTGTTAGGATACACTGCACCATTTCCATGGTAGGAAGCTATGATAGGAAGTGTCAGTAGCTGTATTTATCTCTGTGGGAGTAGAAAGAGTAAGCAGGCATGCCTTGTCCATCACAAGCAGCCAGTGCTTCCTTACTGCAGGAGTATGTTTTCTCTTCTCATGATTGCGTCTTCCATGAGGGAGAAATGTTCCAAAATAGAGCAATCATTTTGGTTACAAGTGTAGTCCCTTAAGCATAATTCCACCAGTTCAAACTAGAAAGGCAAGTATACAATATTTTCCTTTGGAATTCCAGAGAGGAAAATTATGATAGCTAAAGAGCTACTTTCCATGCCCCCTTTTACTGAGCAATATGATCAAGCCAACAATTACAGTTGAAAAATGCTATTAACTCATGTATCTAATAAGTGACAAGATTTAAAATATACATGTCTATTGCATGATTGAGTTTTAGTGTTAGCACCTGTTTTCAAGTCTAAGTCCAGGAAAAACATCAAACTCAACCTTTAAGGCAAATTAACAGCATGAGCATGACTGCTTTAAAATACACAGGAAAGCTATGGAATGTGTCACAGTGGGATAACAGCATCAGCTCTGATTTTTGGACCTGCATTATCAGCTGTATATGGTGCCATTGGGAATTGCACCATCCTTAATGAGACCTGTGTTTTACATAACTCTGTGTGCGTCCACAGACCTTCCAAAAGCCCTGGATGGCAATATATTGGTGTTTTAATATCCCAACAATGCTTTCTTATGAAGCAGGAGAAGGTGAAAGAGAGTAATACAGCTCTGAGGCTGTTAATGTAGAATTAGATCTCCCTTGCTTTGCTTGTTGAGTGTCCTGAAACTCAAATCAGATCATGTATTACTGTGTTCTCATCTTTGTGACACAGAGGCTCTCTCATGCCTTCAACAAAATACCTCAGCAGAAATTATTCTATCATATCAATATGTAAGAGGAATCACTGTATTTTGTATCTTCAGCTTTTTCTGAAGGTCTTTTTGGTCATTTGATTTTAACCTTTCAGAGGAAAGGGTAACAAGCAGTTCCAACATTATAGCTTTTCCTAGTTACCTCAAGCACTGTTTTTCTGAGGGCTCAACTTCTGAGCATGGTGGTGTTGGAGGACTTGCTTTTGGACTGGAGAGCCTCCAGAAGAAATGCAAAAACCTCAAAAGCAGGTATCTAAGCACAGAATCACAGAATGGTTGGGGTTGGAAGTGACTTCTTAAGATCACCTAGTCCAGCCCCTCTGCTAAAGCAGGTTCACTTGTAGAAGGCTGCATAGAATCGCATCCAGATGGGTTTTGAGTATCTCCAGGGAAAGATACTCCACAGCCTCTCTGGGAAGCCTGTTCCAGTGCTCATACTCCAAGTAAAGAAGTTTTTTCTCATATTGCTGGGAAACAGGCCCAAGTCTTAACTAGCACTCTTGTATTTCACTTGTGGTCATCCTGGAGACCATACTGATAAGACCACAAAATCAACAGAAATTAAAGGTGGGAAATGCACCCCATGTCATCATTTAGAATGATGCAATACAAAGATGCAGAAATGTTTCTCATTTCCAACTCACAGTTAAAAAGCACTGACAAAAAATTAACACAATATGTGCAGACCAAGTCCTCACCTCTGCAGATTCTGCATTTGGCTTCAGGCAAATAAGGTTGCCCTCCACTGTAAGGTGGCTTAGCTTGCAACACAGTCGCAGGTATTGCATCTGGTTGATGTCCTCAATATTGTTCCCTTCCAGGTCCAAAACCTCAAGGTGATCCAGCCAGGTCAGCTGGCTCAGGTCAGAGATATTATTATAAGCAATGTAGAGTTCCTCAGCAGAAGTAAACAGAATAAACGTGTAAACCATGGGCTTGCATGAGTAACACCCAAGCTTTGCAAAATGTTTTCTAATATTTGAAATACTAAATGTCACAGGATGAAACTAGCAAGGAAGTAAACATTTTATAAAGTGCATCTGTCGCAGCTTTAAATAACAAGCGCTACTTTAGCCATATGCTGCTTTAGGTGTACTGAGATCATACCTGAATGTTACACCTCATTTTAAAAAGCTACATTGTAGCATCTTTTAAACTAACGCATGGAATTCAAGGCATCAAACCACAGCCAGTCAGAAAACCAAAGGGTGAGGAGAATGAAGATTAAAAGAATATCAACTGAAGATAGTTCTGAGATTGTCATTTGGCAGGACACATCTATACTTACTTTTAGAGAGCTGCAGGAAGAGATCCCATCTAAATCTGAGAGCCCACACTGAGCCATCCACAGGACATGGAGATGGGACAATGAGGTTCCAAGATCCCTTATAAAAAACAATTCAAGCTCTATTTGAGTAAGTGAAAAAACTCAAGACTTGCTTTCTTTTTCCTAAGACTAGGTCACTGCTATTTCCTTCAAATCTCATGTTGTTTACAAGAAATTCCATTAAAAATGTTCACCCTTGAAAGTGGGGAATAAAATTATACCCCTCTTTACTTATCCCACTGTCATCTTTGTTCTTGTATGACAACATGTCTGTTTGATTAAGATTATTCCAAGAGCTACACCATGGTAATTCTGCCATAAATCAAAAGAAATTGCTAAGAATTAAGTGGGGTTTTCTTATTCTGGCATCGTTGGCTGTACACATATAACCAAAATTAACATAACTGAGCTGACTGCGCAGTCAGTCTCACTCTGTCCCTCTTATAGAGTTACCTCTGTTCTGATTTTGCAGTTGAAAGGAATAACACTTTTGCCAAATAACATTTTTTGAATCAGCAGAAAATTATAATCCTTTCCATCCTATTTTCCCACCTTTCGGGTGTAGCAAAATAGAAATAAGGGATCATTTATATGAACTTTAAACTTCCTGGCCATAATCTAGAAAATCACACACTGACCTTCTTGACTCTACTCATATGTAATGTCCCACTGACATGACAGTGGTGCACAATACAAAGATAACGCAAAAAGGGTGGCAAATCAAACTGGGGGCTTAATCACCTGTCATCTTTGGTAACATTACGTTGCATAAAGCCACGAGTCTAACATAAAAAGAATTTTATCAAATCCCAAACCAACCAAAAGCTCAGAAATCTCTACTGTAGCCAAGATATCAGAGTATCTCAATAATAAAGAACTAAACAGTGGGTAACTAAATTTAAAGACAGTTTATCAGACAAGGTAGAGACTAGCATGGAGTTCACAGAAACATAGTAATGGCTGAGTTGGAAGGAAGGTCATCTTGTCCAACATCCATACTCAAGCAGGGCCAGTTTCTCAGGACCACATAAAAAGCTAAAATAGTTCTTAAACAGAGATTATTTGACTTCAGAATTTTGGATTAGCTATCTCTTACAATATCCATTCTTTTAACACAGAGAATAGTAAGTTTTCTACAGAAAACTGCAGAAGATAGAAGTCATGGGGACCCTTGTGATCTTGAAATAAAGGTAACAGTTCTTGTACTCATGTCTTCTCTTTGTGGATGACAGGGAACAAGACCAGCTTTGCATTGCCCTCTGAGAGCCTCATGCAGCTTTGATGCAGCTTTGCAGCAAACTCCTGTAGTCAAACAGCCTGCTTCAGGGACACTGGGCATCCAGCCAGTCCAAGAGGTCAGGAAGGAGTGCTTTTATGAGTGGGGATAGACGTATTCTTATCTGTATTTTTTGTTGTTTCTCTACCATCTGAATACCTGGGAAGGGCCTTGTCAGGACAAAGGAGCCCGTGTAAGGCTGAATAAAGGATGGCTGCAAGGAAAAATACCCCCAGATGCCTCTCTTCTGTGATGGGCCAAATACAGGGTTGAATGGGAGTTTCTAGGTGAAATTGGGGGTTTTCATCCCTCTGCCTTCTAGGGACTGGTATGTCCAAGGACATCATTCAGACCTATCCGACTTCATCCATCCTCTGCCACTACAGGGGCTGCAGGCATTGGGTGTCTCTAATTACCCCTTCTCTGGATGCTGCCCATTTAAAAAGGCTCACAATGGATACACCATAGAATGGGTTTATGTAACATTTTATCGCTTTTGAGATACAAACAGTGCAGCTGACTCAATGGCCAGAAAGAAGCAAAAAAGAAAAATCTGTCTCATTGCACATCTCTTTCCATCTAAGGCTACTCTTCCCTTGAAAAGAAAACCCTCAACTGAACCAGAACACCTCCACTGAATTTTGTGCACCCAGGTAGCTTGCCTCTAGTGACACAACAATAAAGAAAGCCAAATCCATATCACCACGTCCCTGGCCTTGCACAACATCTTCCATGGTCCATTTACATTGTGTATATCTTCTAAATAAAACAAAAACTGGTTCTAAGGCTTTCTTAAGGAGCAGATGCCTCCCAAACTAATATTTACAGAAAATTTATTATTAGATTTGCAAGCTGCATGCCTATAATAAGAAAGAAATTAAATTAAATTACAAAACCAGAACCTACCGTCAAGCAAAGCCAACACATCCATAAACACAAATATGGCATTAGGAATAATGTGAAGGGATTGCACTGCTCATTTCATGCCCTCTTCTGGCACTGATGAGATTTTCAAACTTTGGGCTAATTTTGGGGTAGAATTTTCTCTTCTGTAAACCACGGAACAAAGATAAAGGGAAGTAGTCACTCTCATTGTTGTGTCATTGAAACCATGTTTCTGATAGATGCTCTGTTTATTAGGCCAGCAAAACTGAAGACAATCCTAACCTGATTACTCTACATATTGTAGAGTAAGATATGGTTAATGGACTTTATTTCCATTTTTAATTTGTCTTGAATTTTTAACTGAAGTGTTTTTGCCACAGAAGGAGATTGTAGTAATATGCTTACTCCTAATGTTTCTCTGTCAATATAAAGAATGCCAAAGCAAAGCAGAGGATTAATTCCCAAGTGATTTTTATACAGGGCCCTAAGAACAGTTATTCCCTCTAGTCCTTGATCACTCCATGCATTTGTGGAAGTAGTTTCCTCTCCTAATCAGAGGTCTAAGATTTCCTGAGTTAAATCCTATATCTCTTCGTCAGAGTTTTCTGCTCCAGAGCTGACTGTGGCTAAGCCCACTGCATGCAGACACGGTCAGTCCCTACTCACACCACGTGCTAGTTCATGCATGGCACATACTCACTAGGAATTATTAGCTAACAAGTCCTTGAAGCACTCTCCTGCTGTGTACACCATCAGAAGAAGACTCTAACCGAAATGACTTCTAAAGCCTACTTACCTTACTCTTCACAATTTGTGCTACCAAGTTTAGTCTTGGAAATCCATTCCAGTTTCATTCATGGGTTGCAGCTCTGACTCTCCTACAGCTAACTGGCACGAGTCAGGAGTATCACTTTCAAGGTTAATACTAATCAAAGTTGGTGAGGATTTGTATTCCAGACAAAGGAATTAGGTTGTACATCCCACATCTTGGGTACGTGCAAAAGGCAGAACCACAATGTTTGCAATGCAACCCAGTGTTTGATAACAGGGTCTTGTTATTAAAAAAATGCTTAAACGGACATGTCAGAATAGAAAAATTTATGGAAGCTAATGAGAAGTGGTTTCTTACGAGGCTGAAGTTGGCTGTCCTGAAGCTCACCTTTAACTCAAGAAACAAAATACTAAGAAAGCATGAACTTTGTTGCACTGTTTGGTATGACTTGGCCCAGTTTTGCTCTCTTTTTCAGGGAAGAGAGTTAGCAGCCCAAGGTATCTCTTCTCCCGCCCCTCAAGATGGGCACTCCAGCTCTTATGAAGAGCAAATGACTGCCACCTCTCCTTCCCTGCTAATGTAGAGGCAGTGAGGAGAAGAGACAAAAGGACTTCTTCCCCTTTGGGCCCTACTGCAGAACCAAATTTGTCTTGCTAACACTGGGGTCATGCTAGCTGCTAGAGGAGCCTAAAATTCTGGATCATGCAGTCATATTTTGGCCCTGCAGAACTTTACTCCTGCATCTGTAATGAGTCATCCCCAGGCAGAGATGTTATCACAGCAAAGTACATCTGCAAACATTTTATTCAGTAACTAACAAACTAATCTTTTGGAAGCTGCATGACTCATGCTGCAGCATCAGAGAAAATTCCCTTGTTAATTACTATAGAGATAATTGCCCTTGAGAGCATGGATGCTCTAAGGTGAAACAACCGTGTAACTCAAAGCAAGCTGCTCTTGACAACTGCACGCACCTGCATTTCTGAAAATTCTTCTGAAATATTTTGGCTGGTGAGACGAGAACTTAAAGAGCTTGCAAGAGATGGGAGTGTCTCCTCTGGGACCAGCTCTAGAGCATCTGGCACATCCACCTTGGAGGGGGTGAGAGCAAAGTGAGGAGTTGTTTGAGCACACGTGACCACCATGGGCGTGCAAGTGTACACACAGGCATGTTTTCATTTATTTTAAGTGCAGAGGGTGAGATCAGCCCAAATGGGGAGATACATCTATTGAGTTTTTAACAAGAAATTGAATTAATGGGACTCTGCACTCTGATAATGATTTACTAGGATAAACTATTTTAATGTAATAATAAACTCTTAATAACAAGTTATCAGGGTAGTAAGAGAGAAAATCCACTATAATTATACATGTAGTGTAACAAAACACTCCCCCCCGCTCCAAATAATCATTGACCAAGGCTGAAATTAATGAGACACAAATCAGAGACCAGGATTCTCCTGTATTGGGCATGATATAAACATACAGAAAATTACAGCATCTATTCCAAAAATAGAAAGTAGGATTGAAAAGTTTGAGAGCTGAAAGGAAAAAGATGAGACATTGTACAAGGCTGCTGGCAGTTGGTCATATGATGCAGTACAGGAGTGCTCCAGTGATGTGCAAACAACAAAGAGCTTATAGAGGGAAAGAGAAGACACTATAGAGGAAACACAGCTCCCATTAATAAACATAACGAATAATCCCATTCCAGTGCACAAGTGTGCTATCCCAAGTGACGTGGAAGCTGGGAACTTTACAGGAAAGGCAAAGAATTAATAACCAAAGCCATTAATATCCTGCTTACCCCTGCTATCCTTCATTCTAGACAGGTCTGAGGCAGAGAGATGGAGCATGGGGTGGGAATGTGTATATCATAACCTTTGGTGGTGATAAACAGAGAATTACAGCCCCTGCAGCTGCCAAACCAGAGTCCTCCTGAGTAATTACTCCACATGTGCTCCTACACACATGCTTGCCTGCAAAATACACACTGAATATCAGATCATGCTTTTAGTATCCCAAAGTGCCAAGAAATCAACATAGTTTCACTTTTAACCCACAAATTTGCATTTATAATTGATTTTGAGAAAATAATATTAATAAACCGAAGGTTTTGAAGCCTGGATCCCAACTATCTCCAAGTAACTGCTGCAGGGATGGGAACTCATCAAACAGCTCTCTTTCTGTGAGGGTCTTGCCAACACCCTCCCCACTTGTGCACAACCATTTAGTATTTTTTCCCACGAAATCTGATGCTCCCATCTTGTCATCACTCCCTCAGGCTGGGGAGAGAGCAGAGGGGCAATGAACAGTTTGGCTCACAGCACCTAATAACAAGTTTGAGAAATAATGTGTTCTTCCATTAATCCAACATCCTTGTTCTTCAGGGACTGATTTGATCCAGCCAAATTTTTACTGGATGAATATCAGACCTAGAGAGCCAAATCCTACTCTTGGTTTCACCACAGTAAATCCTGAATAGCTCCACTGAGCTCAAGCTACCCAGCAAACACAACAGCACAACCCTGAACACATTCTTGAGTTTGAACCCCATCCTTTCTTCTTGAAGTTGTGGTTTTGAATCATTTACCTAGAAATAAAGCACTAAATCCATGGAACTTGCAAGTAGTATCTCAAAGCACACCTGCATCTGTTGAATAAATCTTCAGAAGCAATACATCTAAAACAGCCATTGATGCAGATTTTATTTATTTTAAAGATTGCTCTGAAAATGAATGCACTGGTAATTAGAGAAATGTAGATTGTAAGAGAGTGACCAAACTGCAGTCTTACAAAAGAAAGGAATAAAAGAATCCCATCTCTGATCTACGGAAATCAAGTGGAATTTATCAAGCCACACTGTGATAACATCGATATGGTCAATGTCAGCCCACAATGGTTTGGTTGTACAGATAACTGTGACATCTGAAACGAAAACTTTTAAAGCCTGAATGTTATTTAAATCAGTAACATATGTTCTAATAGGAAGCTAACATAAAAGTTTCATTGTGTTCTCAAATAGCTGTATTCAAAATTGTAAAACTGATTGTATGCATGTGTTCCTCGTACTTGACCAAATCCACGACACAGCCCCCAACTCTGCAAGCAGTGCTGAGGCTATGTCCTTGTTGTCCCTGCAGTGTCCTTTTACAGTTGAACAAATGTCATGTGAATGTGATGACCTGCCTTGCTTTGCAGCGTTGCAATCTTTGTTGGTTTTTGTATCCACTCTTCCAAATTCAAGTAGCAATATGCTGAAAACTGTTGGCTTGGTTCTCCTCTGTCTCACGTCTTACATCGCTGTGACACACAGGTTGCCTCTAGCAACTTATGCTCCCTTGTGCCAGTGTGAACCACGGCCCAAGGTGCAAGATAACAAAGATTACGTCTCATCTTTTGCTGTCTGAAGGCCACTTTCGGGCTGAAATACCATGGAATTGTAGCACCTAATGATCTGGTCTCATTCTTCCTTCTGAACTGTGCAACTTTTCAACAGAAAGAGTTCCTAATCCTGTTGAGACGTGTTGTTGGAGACTTCAAAAACTAAGCAAAAAAGCAAGTTTGCTAGGCAATTCTTAAATACATCAGAGGAAGGGTAGCTGGTTTTAGGCTGAACAGAAAGCATGCATTTACCAAACGTCTTCTTAAATAAAAATTGTCTCTCTTAAATTCTGTTTTCATAACTCCATTTTAAATGCAAATGAAGAATTTCTGTGTGAACAAAAACTTATTGTTGCCAAAGGTCTTTGCAGTAGCATGTCTCTGATGTACTGAATTTTTGAGGCAACCCTACTATGAATAAGAAGCTGTTTTCAAAATGGGCTGCAGTGCTAATGCCCCTGGCAATATTTCTCCCAACAAACAAATTTCACTATTTTATTTCAGGGTTGTGGGGGGTTTTTTTGTTTGTTGGTCGCTTCTGTGTTAAGTTCCAAGTTTGGAAAGGGGCAAAGATCTCGTATCTTGCTTTTTTTAGCTGTGGATCTCTGCTGAACGCTTCACTGAGAAATGGGTGTCTGGGAGGAAATGCAACTGTCTGGTGCTCCACCAGGGCTAAATAAATCAGGGAGAGCATTCAAGGTGTCACACTTCATCCAGCCTGTGACTCTGCCTTCTCATCTTTGTTATGCCAAGGGGAGAGACACCTACCACAGCTTTTGTGGGCCTACTAAGGCAAATTACAATTGTCAAGGAGCCACGTGCTTTTGGCCAGCGCTTTCTCTAGCACTTTCAAACAAAAGCCTGAAAACAAGGACAGGAGACTGCCTGGCTACAGCAGCCAAAATCACTGTCCAAGGCAGTTTGGCTGTTTTCCAGGACAGGAGCCAAGGACCACTCTAGTGGTCCTGATAAGAGCACTTGAGCTCTGCCATGGACACATCTGTGGCCATGCTTCAACCAGAAACACTGCCTAAAAATCCTTGTTGCACTAACACCAGTGCCCACTGCCCCCTGCCTTCCTCTCCAGTGCTGGCAGGCAAAGATGGCATCTGGATACAGTAGATGACAACAGACTAAAAACCCAAACCCAATGAGAAGTACCTCTGGGCTATTTCTGATTCATAACTTTTTCACTTGTCATTGTTGCTTCTCATTGCCTCATTGAAACCACTCTAACAACTGCAATATTACATTAAGTGCTATGTTACTTGGGAGAACTTTATTTTCCATGTCAGATTATACCTCATATAACCAAAAAGTGTTTTGTGAGACCAACGGGAGAGAGATATTTGTAAGTGGAATGGAGTGCTGATACGTACACTTCTGTAACTCATCAAAATTGTGCCTAAGGTAACCCAGATGCTTACTTCTGTTAACGTTAATACACAATGAAATGTAACTTTAATTTCAAGTGCTCTCATTTTTAGTTGCTGTCAAAAAAAACCTAGATCAGAATAATGGGCTTGATGAACACTGATGGAGTCAGGAACAGCAATTCCCTAACACACAAATATACGACGTGTGGGAAGGATAACGTAATTTTGTTTTAATTTCCTTTTAATCATTAAAACTGCTTGTCAGCTTAGTTACTGCTATAGCATTCTCACAGTGAAAGAACAGTTGCTTTAACTCAGCTCCCACAATCTGAAAGGAATAGAGGTTGCCAAAGTGTGGTCCTGTGGAACAAGACTTGCCCTTGACTACTTTTTTTCCACCCTACTTCAGCTCCCACGCTTGGCATAAAGCTGCACCCCAGAGAAACTGCAGAAACCCGACACACTGTGGGTGCATCCCACTGGATGCACTGCAACTTCTACAAGACCAAGTGGATTTTCAAATAGGAAAATTCGAGACACACAGTAAATAAAACTCTCACACCCACAGATCCATTGTCCCTCAGTTTAGCCCCAGAGCTACTGACAGTTCCTATAGCTTTGGCAATTGTTCATTCTCACTGTTGAAAGCTTACATATAAAAAAAAATAAAGGATAACGAAACTGTGGTTACAGAATGAGTTACTTACATTGAAGAATTGAATCCCACAGTGCTTTGAAATTTCATGCATAAATAACTTTTCAGTCTCCCACATGTTGTGTGCCTGTTTCACAGTATGTTCCAGGTCTGAGCTTTGGTAGAGTAAGACAGATATATTCCAACTTTCCTTTAATATAGACCTCATCCTTCAAAATCAACACTTGAAACTTCTAATGCTTCAGAGTAAGCAGAAGGAATATTCTGTAAAAGATCCAAATCATCTGACAGATTCAGTGGTGTTAAGACACATACCACAAAAAAAAAGAAAAAAAAAAGTCCCTGAAATGTCTTTTTCTGCATATCAGAAAAACTGTAATTCCAGATTTATTGTCCACACACTACTACAGAATTGGATCAGCTTGGAGTAGCTATTCAATTTTGTCATGGTAATGGCTATAGAGTTTCCACTGTAAAAAAATATTTGAAATACTGCAGAAGTAGGTTGATATGAAAACCTAGAGAGAAAATGTAATTTAAAGTGATTCGGTCTGAATATACAATGGTGGAAACAGAGGTTCTTGAGATTCTTTATATCAGGCACATTTGTATGACACTAATGATTTTCTCCTGAGGCTGATGGTCATTTCTTTTTTGTAACTTTCCCTTTCTTTTTTTTAAATCTGTGTATATATCTAATAAGAAAACAAAAAATGAAGAAGCTTGCAAGAAACAGATACAGGTACAGCTTGGATCTGTGAGTGGCAGTTGATTTCCTCCAAATTTCTTTCCTCTCTCAGCCTCTAATGTTCTCTCCAGATCTGGCATGACAGACTTGTCTCCATATGTCCCGAGTGAAGACTTCTTCCTTAAACAATAGCTTCAAGTGAGATTTTCTGTGCTTGTACTGGCCTCTAGATGTTCTTTTACAACAAGCAAACAAGAGGAGAAGAGAAGCTTGGGGGACCTCAAAGGCCATCACGGGACTACCGAGGCAGACAGGGCCTTATAGATTTCCATACTGAGGGTGTTACTACAAGGCACAGCGTCAGCATTTCCTTCACAGCACACCAGTAGACATCCCAAATCTGGTGCAGGAGTGTTAAACGGATGTAGAGCATCGTGACCTCGCTTTTGAGGCAACTGTAGTTGCAACACTAAGCAGAGTAAAGCAAACCTCTCTAAATTCTTGCCTATGGTGAGATGAAACAATAGAAAGTGGAGTGGTAGGATTGTGAGGCTGATGAAGTTCAAACCAGGAGATGCCACAAATGGTCTTTCAAACACACAGTCTTTCATAAAACTTCTGTTACCAAAAGTGTAGGTGGTAGGTTTCGTTATCAGACCTTTGTGTTCTCAGCCCCACAAGGAGAACACACAGTGCAGCTTTATGGCAAAGGATGAAGAATGCGCACGCATTACACCTGCTGAAGAAATCACAACTTCACCTCCTAAAACACAAAGGCATTTCAGTATTTCTTTCTTGCAGCTATTGATCCACTTGTTGATGCATCTGAGAGAGCTGATGCATCCTTTAAAGATCTCATGATAGAAGGATAAAATTTTGCCACACAACAAATGAGAAACATAGCTAGAGAAAAAGAAATGTGCATGTATTTTAGGGGAAAAATAGCAACAGGCCCCTTGTGTGTAGCAATGTGTCTGCAGAAAATAAGAACAACAAAATCAACCCCTGTGTGGAGAATATTCTATAGAAATTAAATCACTAAACTGATTGAAATTCTATCTATTTATTAATTTTTTATTCCTATCACTTGGCAGTTACAACTGACGTACAACCATCAGCTTAATTTCCCCTCCAACCTGATTCCTTCCCTTTTTAAAAATCAGTACTTACCTTGCATTCCAAGAACATATTTTCCCACTGAACATAATTATTTTCAATAACAAAAAATCAAACAAGCTGCGGAGAAGCAATTCCCTCGTAGGAGAGAATCAAAACAACCTACAAACCAATTAAAGTAATGCTGATTATTTTCTTATTTCCATGAAGACAATCTTTTCACAGCTGGATACCGCTCAGGAAGGAGGCACCCAGCTTGAGCTGTTTTTGTGTTATTGTGCCACAATTAAATTCCTCTAAGGATCCAGACATCTGGGACTCTGCTGTGGGAAAACCCAGGGATGAGCCAGTAAGGAAACCTTGTCTGTGTGAGTGTGGGCTGTACAGGGAGCCAAGAGGGGCACCCATGGGGTCACTGGAGCTGCTCACTGTGAAGGGGCCTAGGTTCCAGCAGTGAAAGTTTGGAGTGGTGGGAGTGTGACTGCCAGAGTGGCTCCTGGGTGGTCAGACAGGAAAGCTTCCTTAACAGTTCCACTGGCAATGGGCTAATTACTGTTGCTTCCCAACCCTGCTCTTTGGTGTTTCTCACACCATGATTATAACCATCCTTTCTCATCACTGGCTAAAACGAATATTTAGCTGTAAATTTTCATAAGTGAACCCTGACATTGACAGTTGAAATAGAGCAGCTGCAAACTGCCAGGCACGTAAGTACTTATTTGCTGGCAGAAATCAGCTAGTTATTACTGACATTTTTATTTATCATATCCATTCAGAGCATGTAAGCAAGATCATGATACCATTGGGCAAAGCCTTATACACAACTCATTCGAAAGACTGTGTCTGCCCAGGAGTAATATACAAAATAAACAACTGAGATGGAAAATATGGCATATTTATACAGCTAACCCAGGATGCTGTAGAAACAACAGCTAACCCAGCAACTGGGTTGTATTTTTTTGAAGACCTAGTTCAGCTGGATAGGTGCAAGGCATGAGAAAACATCCTGAAAGGAAAGGCTGCTTTTTACCAAATGTACTCAAAGTGGAGTGTCTATTCAGATAGTGGGCAGAGAAGGGGTATAATTATTTAATGGGCTTGTCTTAACTTGCAGGAGTTTACTGGCAGCCTTCCTGCACGTATTATCTATTACTTATTTACTTTGCTATTTCGCTAGCCATGTTCATGATGCAAAAAGTGTGCTGTGGTCTATGATGATCCTTTGATGGTTTTTATGCCCTGTATTGTATGGCAGTCACAAAACAGAAACATGAGAGTGGTGCCCTGGGGGAAGAAACCTGCTGCCATAGAATTGCTCAGATGACATCAAGAGCAGATCCTCTCTGCTCTATGAAGAGAGAAATGCATTGCACCCTCCCCACCAACTCTGTCGTGGGCAGGAGACTCAAATCTGGAGCTGCAAGGGCAGGCCCTGCCTCATCATCCCGTTCCTCACAGGTACATCCTGTACCTGGCAGTCTGAAATAGAAGGCAGGGGAGTTTCAGCTAGGGAAGGCTTCAGAAAATGGGGTGCTGATGGTAAGAACCACGGAAAGACACTGCAAGGCCACAAACTTGTTTTAGTGTCCTCTGTGCTTGCTGCAGAATGGAGCCTGAGCTCCATCTGTGCATTTGTACAGAAAAAGTTCAGTTTCACTTGCTAGGGAATCAGCTTGTCAGATTCCCTGATATCTAAGGTCACAAAGACACTTACACTTTCTACTTTGGGTACCTGACCTGGTGAAATTAAACCAGAGGTCTACCCAGGACAGATAAGTGCTCAAAGCAATCAGATTTCCCAAGGGTCAAAGGCAGACAGACTGATGGTGCTTTTCTGAAAATAATCCACTCAACTAAAAGCAGCTGTATTTCTGTCCCAAAATCATTACTTTTTATCAATAATATGAATATCCTTAAAGCCATCAATGCTAAATAAAACTTGAGGTCACAGCTATTTTGCCCAGGTTTGTAACACTCCCAGGGATCTGCAGGCACTAATACAGAGAAGACTCATTAATACAGAGACTAAGATTCAATTTAAATGCTTTCCTAGCTCCTGGAAAGCACTCAAAGTCCTCAAAGAATATATACTTAAGATAGACTTCATAGCAACTTTAACTGCTGAAGGACTTTCAGTCCATCTACACAACAGAATTAACAGGAACATTTCCTACAGAAACTAGCCTGCATTTGAAATTAAATGCTTTCCCCATCCTGAAATGTGACTATGAAAGTGAACAGTGATGCTCTGGGCACTGAAATAAGGGTATGAAGGGATTCACCCAGACCAAATCAGAGCAGTGGTCCTCTGACTGCATGTGTAAAAACAACCTAGAGCAAGAGCATGCTGATTCTTCACTAAACACAATAAGAAACTACTGTAACACAAATAAATCATCTGTTGACAAACATTTGCACCTGTAAAACAAACGGAATTGATTTTAGAAACTATTTTGGAATTTTAAATATCATAACAGCAATGCTGATCCGTGTTGCACAAAACCCGTTGCTTTGACACGTGATATCTTATGTACCTTTGTACGCATTACTATGCATCAAACATAGTCATCCAGTAATTGCAAAAGATTAGAAATGACAGTCAGAAGAAAAAGGAGGAAAAAAACTGGAAGGAAAAAAAAAAAAAGAGTCAGGAAAGGAATAAGTAAAAATGACAAGGGAAAAAAAGCAAATTTAGGGGAATGATGCCCCCATGTTCCTCCTGTTTGAGGGAAAACTATCCAGCAAATGCTTGGTGCCTAGACACACTATCAGCAGTACATCAAATTTTGGGGTGATCAGTGTCACAGCTCAGTCTTATACATGATGGTGTAACTTGATCCAGATCCAGCAAAGCAATTCGACCAATGTTTAATTTGCAGCTTGTGAGCAATGCCACTGAAGGCAAACTTCTTGTGGCTTTAAAAACACAAGATATTCTATTTCCTTAAACTCTTTGTTGGATAAGTACCAAGGAGTTATATTGCTAAGTTAAAATACTTAAAGACTCCGATCGAGGTCTCAAAAAAATACTTTCAAACATTACTTTAGAGCCCTTATCCTGAAATAAGAAAGAATTTGTTTGGCTCTGGTTTCTTAAAGTCATAAAATGATCAGCAAAATCTTTACTCAAATCACTTGGCTCATATTTACAGGTTTTTTTTTCACAGCCAAGAGGGCTCAAAACATTTCAAAATGTGAACACAGAGACTCCTGTGTTGCTAGTCTTGTCTCCGGGAGCTGGTGTTAAAAAAGAAAAACAAAAACCTAAGGCTCATAATAGCATAAGAAGTGTTGATTTTGAATGTACTTTGCATCTTGTTCATTTGAACCTCCTGACGATTTTACCAACTGAAACAGAGCAGGAATATTTCCCTCTTGTTCTGGGGGATGCTTCTATAATAGTGCAAGACCAATTAGAGAACTGCAGCAATGAAATCTTAACTCTATTTGGATGAAGAAAACCTATTTTCCTTTCCCTGTATTCTCCATTCTCACTTTTGTCCCCACACTTTGCAGTCTCCGCATTTCGTCTCACTTGAAATATGGCAGCCTCTCTCTGTGAGAAGCAGTGGCTTGAGAAGCCCTCAGAGTAGATCAGTCTTCTGCTGGCTACAGTGTGTAGTGCTGAATGGGAGGAAATGAACTTCAGCTGCTGAAACAGCTTCTGCTGGAAACTTATGGGAACTAGGTCCCAAGATTCCCCTATCTGATTTAAAAGCCCTTTCATAAAGATATCTATTTAAACATTTTTAAACAGATCTTTTCATTCATCCCTGAATAGAGAATAAAAGCAATCTGATAAAAAGATACACAGGCTACATGCCAAAGTAGAAGTAGTAATTCATTGGCCTTGAAATATAGTTCTTTTACTGGTAACATTACAAAAATGAGGACCATGGTCATCACAAAAAAAAAAAAAAAAAAGGCAGATTTTAATAGATACTCTTCAGAACAAGCTTGACTTTTCATCCTCAATTATCAGTTCATAAATCTAGAATTTCTCAGTTGCTACCAAATCGGTGCAGGTCACCAAACAAGGACATAATAAAATCATTGTGAATTTAAAAATTAACACCAATATGAACTATTTTCTTTTCACAGTACACTGGATTTTCCAGAGCCATTCCCTTTAGCAAAGGGCCACTAGAAAACCAAAACCCAGAAATCGCCAAGAAAGAAATTCCCTTTCAACTGCTAAGATCAATTATCTGCAAATAAACTTGGATATATTTTCCTTTCAGATTAAATTAAGTAGTTGATAATGATATCCTTTCAAAGTTTCAAGTATTAAAAAGTAATGCAAGTTTTAGGAGGACTGGAAAAGTTACAACTAAAGTAGCTCAACCACATTCCCCATCAAAGGAATCACAACCTCTTGAGGAACTACCAGGAGAAGCCAATATCCAAACTCACTGACCTAGCAAGCCTTGCTCTCCCAAAGAAAACTGTAATACAAGAACACCTTGATTCCTCGCTGCCAGAACGACTCCTTTGATTTCCATTGAACCGTGCACAGCAATGCACACCTCAGCATCCCCACAACTTCAGTTCCTATGTGAGGCTGACAGGAATAAATGCCTCAAAAAAAAGCAGTAACTAAAGTCAGGATGATACACCTTTATTTTGACATCTACCAAGTCAACTCTTCTTCCATTTTCAAAATGAGAAAAAAGAAGAAAGTTTTAATTCCACTTCATCCCAAAATAATTAGGTAATCCTACTCTACAAGACAAAATGAAACAAAAATAAAGTGACAAAACGCAACATTTTCCATCTTATTACCCACTCATGCATGCACACTGACAGCCTTTTCTTCATAATGATTCACCAGAATATGTTTTTATCACATAAAACAGAACAAAAAGGCTGTCTGCTTTTAGCATCCCAAGTACATACATAACACCCTCTATCTTTTTTCTGCTTTTCTGTCCTTGCCTTCTTTTCAGTAAACAAAACAATCTTCCAGTCAGTCCTTACAGGACGTTTCCCGTTATCTGCTGCCCATTTTCAAATTACAACCACAATGATTCTGACCTTATGGCAGACAAAATCTGTGGGAATTATTTGGAGTAAGAAGGAAGAACATTTTTTTCTGTCATCCTCAAAAGCCTCATTTGCAAGGGTTTGGTTGAATAAAACAAAATAATCACTTTTTGGACAGAATTCAAATATCAACAAGATTAATTCAGAAATAACATCCCGAATTTTGCAGTAAATGGCAGCAGCCTCTAGAATGGGAGCAGCTATGTTACATTAGGTATAGCAGGCATCACTACTGCTGTGGCAGCAATGTTGCTCTTAGTGGCCATTAAATTGCCATGATGCAGACATCCAAAAATAAAGTTCAAATATGAGGCTGTGTTTGCATGGGATGTGCCCTTAAATGATCTGTGTTTATCAATGACAGATTGTCCAAGATGGGAATTAATAAAGGAAATCTACTGCTGTAACTATACAGACTGAGTTAATGTCTGGGAGAACTAACAAAATCTTCTTCTTCCTTTACCTATTCCCTGACAATTGCATTTAACTGGCACACAGAAGGAGGAGCAGGTAGCTTCTCCTGGGTCTGGAGTGCCTGGGAATCATCGCAATATTAGCCTTGATATCCAAGTCCAAACATATTTACATTAGTGTAGATCAAATCAAAACTCAACTTTAGACCAAGCATTCCCTGCATCAAGGACCACAAGGGTGTCAGGTCAAAGAAAATGGTTTGCCAAAGCTTTTCATGACAAATTAGAGTCGCAGAATGCAGAGGTGCAAAATTCTCCTAAAATCATGAGTCAAGCAGTTTAGTTTGCCTGATCTGCATTCTTATATTCAATACCAACAGAACTGATCAAAACATTTTCCATCAACACATTTTAAGAGAATATGGAGTTTTGATCAAACTAAAACCCACTTTTTATATTCTTTCTTTTTAATATAGTATCTCTTAATATTGTCAAATATCTCTTAATATTGTCAAAATTTAAATTTTTTTCACCCACTACTTACTCCTCCATAGCAATAATGGAGCAATTTCACGCTTATAACAAGGGTCAGTTGCTATTAAAATAATTGCAGCAATGTAAAATCACCACTTTTACATGTTATGGATTAGAAGGTGAGAAAAAAAAAATTAGACTGCAGATACTTCACCTCATCACCAGAAAAAGGGAAAATAAGATCAAAGTGTAGCAACTGAAGTTCATTAGATACTTCAGAGAGACCAAGAAGAATTTGTTGCTATTTCTTACGAGGGAACATGTTCTCTTTAACAAGAATTGGCAAACCCACAACTTTTTCCTCCGTGAGTTTAGCAGATAGGCATACAAAGCCACAGAGCAGTCCTGTTTAGAACAGGGCCTTTTACACAGTCCTTTTCTGATATGAACTGTATTTTCCCACTTTGAATTAATTAGCAAGGGTAATATAGATAGCACAGGAGAGAGGAGACAGCTCTGCCTCCTCATTGTGATGGTTTTCATCTCTACCTTTCCAACCAACCAACTCCTCCAAGCTGTCTGGGAGAAAACATGATTGTTTTCATGCAGCTCAGCAAGCCAGGGACATGCAGGCTTCAGAGCAGCTCTCATAAACCTGATTCCATTGACTTCAGTAAAGCCAAAGTGATTTTCATCAGCTGAGGAACTGGTCTGACCTGTATAGAACAGGCTACTGTGCACAGTAAAAGCCCAAAGGCTGAAACACTGCAATCCAAGCACCTAGACATAGATAAGAGGGGAATTTTTAGCTCCTTTCAAATGTGCAACAAATTTTCATGGACTTCAGCACAGCAGGAACTTCCCTGGTGGCAAACTAGGCCTAATTCATTGGCACTGTTGCAACTACACTGATTTATTCCACGTCAGGTCCCGTCCTTAAACTTCTGTGGTATTGGAGCATATATTCATGACCTAATCCGTTATCATAGCATAGAGAAATGGAAGGAATGAAAGCAGCACAAATGAAGATTTTATCACTTAAATAACATTGAGGGCTGTTACTCTTTTTATTTATTTCATAGAATCATTCATTTCTTACCTCACAGACACAAGCAAGCTATTGTTCAACTTCAGTTCTCTCAGATTAGGCAGACGAACACCTGTGGAAACAGAATAAAGAATTATTACGTGGACCTGGGATTAGAGTAAAGGAAATTTATGACAATTACAAGTTGAAGCATCTAATTTTACATGCATTTCTTAGCTGTTTCTGCCAGGCCTGTGCTGGACTTCTAAGAAAATCCATGAGATTATTTCACTCAAAAAATATTTCATCCTTTGCATTTTTGAAACATATACGGATTGTCTGCATGACTACCCAATTACAATTTTTGAAACCCTCTCTGGAAATTCTGATATGGCACCCTGCCAGACTGACAACAAAAGAAACTGGCTTGATGGGTGTCTGTTTTCTTTGGTCTGATTCCCCATCCTGATCGACTTTTAACTGAGTGATCCTCTGCAGAGCTAAGGGATACTTTAGAGTATGGCATTCCATGACCTATTTAATGGCAAGTAGTGATGGACTTACTGGATACACAGCCAAGCAACACTTCTTCAAAATATAATTTTGAGTCAAACAACAAACACGTGATGTTCTATGTCCCATCATCATCTTTTACAGTTCACAGGTCCCCCAAATGCTACATTTTGCAAAGGATTGCTTTCTCCTTTTAATTTTCTGATAGGATCAATTTTTTACCATTGAATTATACAAGTTTCATATCTATAAAACCCTCAGTATTCTGTTGTTACTACTTTATTAATACTTTTTGTTTTTTCTATCCCCAAGAGACATTTGCCTTTTAGGTTCACTCTAAAGGTATCTCTGAACCAAAATCATACACCAAATCCCTCTGAGCTACAGAATAATTTAGACATAAGCTCAGGTTTCAGAAACCATTTCTTATGGACAGTAGCAAATGTTTACCCCTTCCCACTAGCAGAGTTTACTCAAGGCTTGTGAGCATCCTCCACTATAACAAGCAACCATGTAGAAGTAATACCAATTTTAGACAAACTGGATCATTGTTGAAACATTAAAATGTGTTCTCAGCAAATATTTTTATGAGTTCTCTGAGTAATCACTGTCTGGGAAGGGTGATTTACCCATGTCCAGAAGGACACCATTCCAGTGCTTTGCAAAGGATAAAAAAAAGAAAGGGGAGTGGGATCTCAAAAGCAAACAAAGGAGGTCATGTTGTTCATTCCAAACAGAACGAGAGCATTTATGGCAAAAACGTTTTAATAAATCATGTTTTAATGGAAGCATTATCTACATCTCATGTTATTTTGGAGTGATTATAATGCACATATTGATCTTCATGCTGTACTGCAAGTATTTAAGTTCATGTCTTTGCAAAGCACTTTGAAAACACAAAAAAAATCAAAACACATGGTGCAATTTTTTTAACCTTGTTTTTCAATCATTTTCCACAATCCACAAAAATTGGAAAACAAATTAGAACACACAATCCTCATCCTGCAGGGTATGCTTTATCATGTCAAACAAGTTTTATACATTTATATGTATATATGGCAACAAAATAATTTGGAGTCCTGGCAAAAGAAATATTAGGATCTCTGTTAATTACTCCCAGCAGTCATACTAGCTACTGAGCAAAGACTCCCTCAGATATAAATCATGCCCTAAGAAATTCCCCCCCTGCAAAAAAAAAAAACAACCTAGATTCTAAAAAATTTCTATCCTGTTTCTGACATGGATGGAGAGATTAAATGACATCCCCTGAAGCATTAAAGGAAAAAATGAGAGGGATGCAGAAGCCTCTCCAGTCCCAGCTCTAAAGTGGGCAATAGCCTTGCCAAGGATTCAGTCAGAGAGGTGAAAGGGTTACCAAGCAAAGGCTGTTGCAAAGCATTACAAAGCAAAAGAGTTTTAAGGACTAGTATCCTTAAATATATATATTTGTATATATACAAAGCAGAAGATTTGAATGAGGAGTCAAGAGAAATGGAGAGACTTGCCCAAGAAAAAGCTGTCCACTGAATGCATTTAGGGTTGGTTCAGGAAAGAAGAAACTATTAAAGGATCCAAAGAGGCCGAGTGACAGGCTGATAATACAATTTTCACATCTAGCTACTTCATTATTGTAACTTGATCCTCCGTCTCAGATTTTTTTTTTTGCACTTTGGCACAATCTATCCCTGGGAACTTGTAAAGTGTTGCACTTTAATGTGTGGTTTACTAGCTTGAAATAGAAGTACACGATGCGAGGTGGTGCAAAATTCTGCCAGCAATATTCTGCAATGTATTCCTGCAAGTCTGCAGGTTCTTCCCTCCTTTAAGTTTCATATCAATATGTTATTCTTCTTTGGTGCTAAGAATTCATTGTTCCATTGATTTTGCTGGTCTTTAGAGTCCCAAATCCTTATAAATAGATTAGAGGGTGGAAGATTAAATTAGGAAGAGAAAATTGAAAAATGAAGGTGACAAGATACTTATCCCGATGTAACAGTGTATTTCTAATTTTCTTAATTTTAACCCTCATCTTTCCTCAGAGCAAGGACATACGATACTAATGTAAAAAAAATACTCTAAACCACAACAGTATTAACTTCTAATATTAATTTTAGAAGTACAGGCAGTATATTCCGTAGCCTAAAACTGCCTTCGTTTGTATAATTTTGATTTTGAAAAACAAGAATGGTGCACAAAAATGCTGATGATTGCAGGACAAGGCTGAGAATTCAGAATGACGAGCAGTGTTATCTCATCTGTCTACGATTCCCTTTCACTAAAGACCGGTTTTGTTACATGGCTCTGAAACTACTAACCACCAACAATGTACTAACGTTAAACTATTCTACTGTACCAGTGGAACAAAACTAAATGAAGGGCCGAAAGAAATCAAAGTGCAGGTTAGGTGAATAAAAGTGATAGACACACACACTCAACAACATTGCCTGAAGTGCTGCACTTCACAAGCAGGGTAGCAATGCAGATGTCTTTCCAAGGTGCCTTGGTACAGCAGGTGACATTTAGAAAACTGACTAGGAGTAAAGAGAAAGCAGCCAAAATGCCAGTTTTATTATATTCTACAAGTTACAACACTCCTATTTCTAATGCTTGTTGTTTACATTATGAAGTATTCTTTAGGTAGCATCATATACCTTTGTTTTTCTATTGTTAACAAAAAAATCATGGCTTGACTTGTTGTGTCTTTTGGAATATGGACTAGTGGAAAACAAACAAAAGAAATTACTGACAAATGCTTGCATTGGCATCAGGCAACCATTGTGCTTTGTTGATCCTACAATATGAGAACAGGCTGTACTCTTCCAGCAAGAGCAACCTGATATGCAAATTAAACAGTCTATTTAGTTCACCTGAGCTGTGTTTGATCAAGTAAGATACATCACTTTGATGCTATTTCTACACATGCATTTTTTTGCACATTTCTGGGATGAACTGGTCAATGCAACTGGAGATGAGACCACAGCCCTTTCAGGCAAACCCAAGGCAGCTGCAGTCGAGCTACCTGAGATGGGGATCACAGAAAACACATCAGTGCAGGGTTTAACATAAGCACGCTGCCCCAGTACGTACTTGTGACTCCTGGAGACCCTGCCCAAGCCCTGCTGTGGGGCTTGTCCAAGCCCTGCTCAGCGAGTTTGTCAGTACCAGCTAAGCCAAGACCATCCTGGGCAGGAATCCTGCCAGACTTGCTCCTACAGCCTCTGTGCTGCTCCCTGGCCGTGCAAGCACCTGCTGCTGCCATGCTGCTCTGCACCAGGAATGCCAACAAACGGCAAGAGGAAAGAGATGATGACCCTGCGTGAGAAATAGCACATGGCTACTTCTGAACCCTTGGCAGAGCTTTGCCTTGATAAAACACGTGCAAGGGAAGTGGCAGTCTCCAGACACGTAATCAACTTAGTCTGGCCACCAGCAGGCAACAATTCAATAAGGACCAGCGAACAGCACTGTGGGTAACTTGATTTAGAGCTATTAAAATTACTTTAAAATAAGAGGACTATGTAGTGTCTTAAATTAGTCTATCCTACCACTATTTTCAACAGGAATTTCTATGAGCCGCTCATGAATGCAATTCCATACCTGTCAGCAATCAAAACTGAAAGGGATAAGCTAATGAAAAGGAGATAGTCCCTCTGTTTGAACATGAACTGAGGTCTACATGCAGCTGAAGAGCACAGAAATCAACTCCACGATATGCAAAGCTGGATACAAGACTTGCCAGGGAGTTCAGTCTTTCATCTGTCACTCAGCAAGGTGCACTGAAAACAGCTAGAGAATTCACCAATTATCCCAAGTCCTGCAAAGATTCAGATTTAAGCTCTGGCACAAAGCCTTTCCTTAATTTTAAAACTGACCACATGAAAAATTTTCAATATCAGTCTTTTCATGTTTTAGCCCAGACCTTGTCCCTAAGAAAATTAACTCTTCCTCCCCACCACGTCATGCCGTTTTGTAGAGGCAAACCTGACTAACTGGGCAAGGTTAACAGGACAGTGCTTTAAAGTTTAGCACATCTTAAAGTGGAATGGTCTCAAGAAAAACATCAAACAACAAGTTTTAAATAACTCTGGAAATCTTTAGGCCCTGAGTTACAGTCTGTAACACAGGCTGTGAATCTTGAAATGTTTCGCAAGTGG
Source organism: Callaeas wilsoni (assembly GCA_013398955.1). Classification (NCBI taxonomy): domain Eukaryota; kingdom Metazoa; phylum Chordata; class Aves; order Passeriformes; family Callaeidae; genus Callaeas; species Callaeas wilsoni. The sequence continues at coordinate 77,173 of VWPU01016841.1, forward strand.
AAACTGTGGTGTAAATTTGAGATTTGAGTGCTGCAAGGTTCCAGGTGACCCAGAGTTATGTGCAGTCTTGCAGCTTTTAACATTTTCACCTGGCCACTTAAAAGCTTGCATGGCCTATTTTATCTTTACACATAAAACCAGTCAAAACAATATTGTTTACTGAGTGTGGACTGATCATCCAAATGATTTGCTGATGATAAAGGTGCTCTTACCCACCTTCTACAACCAAGGAATACAGTGAGAGCAAGGTGAAGTGGTTTAATATGTGTATGAAGAAGGCTTATTAGCCAGGTTTGAAATGAAAAAAACCCACCAAATTACTGAGCAGCCCAGGCTGGAGGGAGCATTTGGAGGTCCCAAGTCCAGCATCCTGCTTAGAGCCAGGTTATCTATAAGATCAGACCAGGGTGCTCAGATCTTCACCCACTTGAAAATCTACCAGGATGAAGTGTCCAAAGCTCTCTGGATACTGCTATTGCTTGACTGTCTTAACAGGGGGAAAACTTTACATCCTGTCACACTGGAACATCTGTCATTCCAGCTGGTCTGGTTCTTACCCTACTCTTTTCCTTGGGCTGTTTCTCCTCACCCCTGTGACCACAGACCAGGTCAGCAGCACAGTTCCAGGGGCAGGGAGCCAGCAGGGAGCAGGCAGTGAGTCCAACACCTTCAACAGCAGTCTTGCTTGCACCATTCACAGTGAAGGTGCAAACTGCTCTGCAAAACCCCTAAAAATTTAGGCCTTACTCCATATGCCTAAAAATCATCTGCCATGTGAAAAAAAGGGAAAGAAACTGAAGCAAACTTTCTGCCCTAGCCACCTGCTGACATTTGCAAAGAGATTTTCACAGGAAGAAAACTCAGAAATGCACCTTAATAAAAAACCAGAAGGAAATACAGAATGGTCTTGATGTTCTGTTATTCTCAAAAGCAAAAGTGGGGACCTGCAGGTGCTGTTTTTTATGGCCCTCAAGGGCCAACTGTTGGTGTGAACAGTGGGATATAAACAAGACGGAAATTATTTGCATCATGGACATAGTGTTCTGTATTTTGTATTCTGTAAAGGTTGCAAAAGCCTAACCATGGGGAGGAGAAGGGGATTTATTCCAGAAATGGAAAGGAAAGAGAAGTAGAGAGTGATGAAGGTGAAACATTTTGCTAGCTTATCACAGCTAATGTAAAATGGCATAGGAATGGGAGCACCACTTTTGAGCATTATAGAAATGGCATAATAAGATTTCCTTATCAACTGGAGGAAACATGATTGAATAGATTATGATCTCTGGAAGAAATGGATGTAATTTACCTTAAATTATCAAGTGCCTATGAAAAAGAGACTTATTCATGAAATAAAGAGAATAACCAATACAAAGGGGCTATATATACAAAACAAAAGCCCCCTTCACTGTTCTTGCTCAACCATTCCTGACAAGTAGACATCAAAAGACCCATTAAAGCTAATCAGCTGTTGCATTATAGTCATTTGCATATGAAAAATTAACTGCTTGGCTGAAAACACCAGTACACAGTTTTGGGGACATGGCTCCTTTTTAGCACAGAAAATATTACCCTGCAGTAGTTACTCAGCTTCCATGTAGCAAAAGATGGACTTGTGTGTGGTAGGAATCCACATGACAGAAAATGACTGCCAGTACTGGAATAAAAAGGAAGGCTTTATATTTTCATTGTTAACTCTGCTACAAAGGGAATTCCTTTGGTACTTCTCACTTCCCTGGTGCAGTGATGATGACATAAAAATGAATGACAAGTGTTAAGGCTGTTTGGGGCTCATCAAAATGATGTATCTACAGGACCTGCCTCCAGCTCATTTTCCAGCACAGCTCGGTGAGGCCATACAGGGTGCAAAGACAGGCTGCTGGAAGCATAAGCCATCTGATACCACTGGCAATTCCTCAGTCACAGGGAAATCTCACAGTGGAGAGAAGCTGACCTTTGCCTCTTGTTTTGCTAGAGACAAGAGTAAATGTTCATTCAGGGCCTAGGATATCATACAAGAAAAATTTGTTCAAACCAATTGGCTTTAGACAGAAGTCGTGTCACTCATCCCATTGCCAGTTTCCAGTCCTATTCAGAGCCTCACACGAGAAGACAGAGACCAAAGAGTGTGAGGTACAGGGAGATCCTGTTTCAAGAGCTCTTGAGAAGGACAGTACTTTTCACTGGCTGTTGGTTAGTGAGTCCCCAGTCAAGACATCATAAAGGAAAATTCAAGATGGTGAACAGAAACTAAAGTGTTTTCTTACCAAAGTTCCCCAAGCTGATCTCTCTGGTGTCTACTCGCATCTCTAGGGCCTTCACTTGCTGCAGATCATCTACCCCTGCCAAAATTTTCTGTAAAGATAAGCAGAAATGTATGTGTACTCTCATGCAATAAACCAGACATCACAGCAGCAAAAAGATGTGGAAAGGCTTTCAACTAGTGTTTTGTCAACATATATTTCAGGTCACAGAGCTGGATGTGCAATTGCATTGAAGTAAGTGTTTTATTCAAAGACCTTTCTTCCTTGTAGCCCCAAAATACTCTAGTCTCCCAAAACTTATACATTGCTTAAAGAGTCAAGGCTCAGGGTTACATTCAAGCTGCAAACCAACAACAGACCTACATGCCAGCTAGCTTCATTTAAACGGTACGTCCACGCTTTAAGATTTGCACAAGTCTTGCACTAATCCTCAGCAGATAGAAAGTGTTAACATTAAGCATCACCGGTAATTCAAAAGATGCTGGTAGTAAAACTCAACAAAACACACTGTTTACCTTTTAACCCAAAACAATAAAAAGAAACAGCAGCTCACTTTTCTGGAAGAAGAAAACACTAATTACAAGAATTATGAATTCCTTCGAAAATATCTAAGCAATGCAAATAGATGCCTTCAAAATCCTTCATTATTTTTACAAAATTGTAGTAATTGGATGAACCATTGCATTAAGCAAGGGTGTGTGTGTAAATGTAGACTCTTTCCTAATATCCTAAAGTCTGTGTTGATACATGTACATTTTGCCTTGACAGAGGTAAGAAGGAAGAACAAAACAAGCAGAAGCTATACACAGAGGAGAGAGGGAAGCTCTAAGACTGCTAGTGAAAAGTACAGCAAGGCTGTGAAATCCTAAGACGCCAGGCTGCAACTCCACAAGGAGCTGAAGCAATCTCACATTACCACTGCTCTCATCTCCTATTTTTTCCAGCTATGATCCAGCTTCTGTCCCCTCAGTTTCCTTCATTCAGGGTACATATCCCACCACCTCCTTTGCATCAGCTTAGTTGCATGAATTCAACAAAGCAAACCAGAAGAACTGTGTCCTTTCTTCCTGAGGAGTTTGTGGTTCATGGAGGAGTCTGAAACAATCCTTGGGAAATAAGACGCAAGGTTTATTTGGCACACTAACTGCCTGAAATAGTTGATGCTATACATAGTGATGAAACTTCCAAATTTTCACCTTTCTGTGTCAAAAGAGTTAGGGTGGGGGCTGAACCTGTTCGCTTCAAAGAAATGTCTGACCCTGGCATCAGCTTCCTCCTCAATGATGCAACCAAGGGCATGGGCTGAAAGTACTGCCACCAACCTTTCGGGCCTTTACTTAAGGTGAAGGCAGAAAGTCATTCAGTAACCCCCAGGTACAGGAGAAAAACTCTCTCACTATTAAAAAGCTACGACATTCGTTAGGTTTTTTTAATAAGGGAGAACTTGTTCATTAGAAGGGAATGTGTAGGACGACCTCTACTTATTAGTTTTGAGATCCAGTTCATTTTGCAAGGAAAAAATAGTGGTTGGGACATTCCTCCTCATTAGGTAACATTTTCATTGTGCACAAGTGGCTGCAACTTCCTCTGATGGTTCCACATCCTCTTACAAAGGACCAAAACCAGTCTGAGTGTAACTGAGATGGCAATTTAAAAGGACAAGATTTCCAGAAAAAGCTGAGCATTCCTTTTTGAAAAACTGTCCCCCTTTATAAGGTCTTAACTTTGACTCTTAAGAAACAGAATCATCCAATGTCTTCAATGGCTTTTGAACTATTTTTAAAACATTATGTTTAAAATTAGTTTTTAATATTATTCTCAATCTTATTTTTTTTAAACTGTGATTTTAGTCAGGCTGAACATGAGAAAGCTTCTAGACTCTATCCCCACATGCAGCCACCACAAAATGTGTTTTGCTCTTGCAAAGGCAGCAAGCTTAACAACTACAGACTGCTTTCTCCCTCCAAGTGAACACAAGATCCCTCATGGCAAGACACATTTTGCAGTAACCCTTTTCAGCAGATGACACTGTCTGTCACATAGCACGAGATTATGTGTGAAATGAGAGCTAGCTGATGTCCTGGCATAAAACCATGCACTTGGATTGCTGGATTTGGATGCAAGCTCACTGTCATTAAAGGAAGAAGCTTCTGAAAAATACCTCCCTGCTCCCCATCAAAATGATTTTAAGAGCCTACATCTGAACAGGAAGAAGTCTCAGAACAAGTAATAAGCTTAGGGTCGCACACTTTGTCAGTTGAGTAGCAAAAGGTCCTGATATCCCAAAGAGCCTTTGCTCTTTTTTTTGTCCTTTTCTCCTTTGGTGTCTGCAAGTTCCTTGCATGCTGTCCTTCCCCTGCTGTAGTCCAGACAGCCTCCCTTCACAGTTCTGCTCCCTGATCTTTTTTTTCAAAATCCAAGTATAAAACCTGCATGAAGTTATATTCTCTCCTCCTCTAGGGTTCTCTATTCCTTTTTCTCATACCAGGGATTACCAGTGTCATTCTTTGCCCTCCTTTTTTGCTTCCTGATCCACTATTTGTACCTTTTCCAATGTCTGAGAGATGAGCTGCTTAGTGCACCCGTATTTTTGTACTGCAACAGGCAGAACTGTGACTCCAGTGCTGGAAAGGGTTAGTGGCTGTCACCACCAGCTCTTTGAACTATAGATAGCTGCCTTGAAGCATGTGCTAACCAGATGCGACAAACTCCATATATTCTTGGTGCCCACCTCCCTGTTCCACATTTCCAAGAGTCTCTATGACAATCACTGTCCTTCCATCTGCTGATGGTGAGGAGATCCTGGGACAGCTTGAAACCGACTTGCTGTGGGATGCACAAGTTAGTGGAGCACATGAAGGAAATGAGAAATGCTCTCGGGTGGAGGATATGAGCTCATTTTAAGGCACTAGAAGCACTGAGAGCCCGGGTGTTGACTGCAAGCGAATCAGCAAGCAAAGGCCAGGGCGGCAGTTCAAGAGAAGGATTTGTGTGGAATGGTTCCTGTGGAAGATAGTTAGGACATTACTACTCTCCAGACACCATTCTTGGCATGCTGGTGCACCTGCAAGTGTCATACTTCTCATGTCATAGCTAAAATTCTGACACCAGGAATGGGGGACATTTAGGGAAGGACATGGAGACATTTAAGCAAAGATGAAACCTATTTAGCAGGATCTTCTATTTATGCTGTTGTTTAACGTCAAAGCATGGGAATCTTCACCAAAATTTGAAAGAAGAGATATTTAGGAAGAATTTTGTTGCAAGAGAAAAAAAATTCATGACCCAACACACTGAAGGGGTCATCAGTTTGGACAGAGAGATGTCTGGCACCATGCGGATAGAAGTGATGCTACAGTGCTCTGTGTCTCTTCATTCCAAGGGCCATCCCAGGTCTAGGACAGACTCCTGCCCTAATTCAGAGGTGTCTCACTGTGGCTTCAGGTAATGACTGCCTGCCCATGGCCTGATGGTCTGTTCTGACCACCAGGGACAGAATGTCTCTGCCTGTGCCTCGGGAATGCTGACAGACGTGAAGGAGCTGTACCATCTAGGTATTTCTTGGGCTGTTTCCAGCTGCTCAGCCTCCACACAGAGCAAACAGAAAAGGACGAAGGATCTGTTCTAGGCAAAGAGTGGGATATACTCACAGTTATTTTAGACCAAAAAGATACCTTGAAAAAAACAATATAATTCTAGGCTGAGTGTTGTTCAGAGAGGACTCTGCTTGCCACCTGTCTGCAGCCCAGCAAGGCAGGTATCAGCTAGACAGAGAACGGGGATGTTTTCTGAAGAATCAAACATCAAAATCTTTCTGGCACATCAGGTTCAAGAAGGTGGCCTGAAAGGTTGATTCTGAGCAGCAGTTTTACACTCCACTATAAATTTGTTTATTCGAAAGGACACATCACCATGGTAAAGCACTGCACAAGTCTTTGAAGATACTTTGGATGGGTAAGTAAAAAAAAGACAAAGTTCACTTTACATTTTTTTACCTTCTTCAAAATAGGAGTAAAATTATTTGTCATGATATTATGCAGAAGCTATTGGTAAATAATTTAGCCAGTATTTTAAGAAACAAGTCCATGATGGCTCACAAACCATTCCCACCATGCAAAATGTCTGGCCAAATGCCTGGCCAACTGGGGACTGTGCACTGGTTTGGAAAGCTTCTCCTCTGACTGACAAGAAAGGCCAGTAAGTATTCTGTAAAAAATTGCAAGTGAGAAATACTTCTGTGCTTGCAGAGATTCCCAACTGGCAAAGCAGTCACCCGGGGATGCTGGGAAATCCAGTTCAAGCCCCACTTGCGACTATCTGTAAATTCCTTAATTGGCAAATAATATCTGTTCAGTCAAAACTGGCATATGCAACTGATGTCTTCTCTCTTCCCCAGATTTTTCACACACTCTGAGAAAAGTAGGCATGCTGCGGAAGAACAAGTTGCGTGCAGCTGTCAGAGAAATATTTCCAGCTGTGCATTTATTTTGCTGATTCTGGTTAATTTGGCTAAGACAGGAATTCCTGAGCAGTGAGCTTGTTCCCTTTGAATACTACACCTGTATGCAAATTCTAGATTCATGTCCATTCATGTGTTTATTGCCTTTTTTTTTTCAAATTCCCAACTCGAGTACAATCTTTCCTTCACATTAAAAAAAAAAAAGTTGCTAAAAGTATGACAAAACACTTCTTCTAAGAAGAAAAATATTAGCAAATTAATAGGCCTTAAGTGATTCAATGAAAGGGAACAGAACTCCTCTGTGGTCCCACACGCAAACTTCCTTTCAAAATGGCTAAATGCTGCAGATGCCCATAATTAAAATATTTGGCTTAATTTCACTACTTTCTGCATATACATATAACTACATTCTTTTCTCAGCTCAGATGAAGAGATTAGCTAGGTGCTACAAAAAGAGATTTTCTTGGCTTATATGGGAAGTGTAGATGAGGGCAATAAATATGAAATTTAAGTAGTGGTGGATGCATAAGTAAAGATGTCTTTATTCTTGTGCTGAATCCCCCAAGTCATGCCTGCAGATCCATATGGATAGGCCCTTGCCTAATCTTGCTATCTACAGTTCAGCTCCTCACTGACTCATGCTGGGGATTCATAGTTCTGACACCTTCTTTCAAACCAGTATTAAGGACCTGATGTTGCAAGTTGCTGGGAAATCTAACTATTGCAAACTTCAGTGGGCATGTAGGGCACCAGAAAGGAGATGGGAGGTTTACTGATCTCCCAGAAATAGCCCGTATCATTTCTGCAGGAGGAAAAAACTCAGTTTCAACTATGTGCTGAATTAGCAGGCAGGTCAGGAGCGGACAGGATAGTAGACATTCTTACATCAGTTTTTGCTTAGATTTAAGGATTTACTTTCACTCCCAGAGATATAAAAAAGTTATACCCCAACATTAATTCTTTTTCCTATGTAGGAATTAGGTGCGCAGACAGTAGCAACAATCATTGCTCAAGATTGTGTCACTGAATATGGAAAAGTCAAGACTGTGATGTCATTTTATATTAGTTAAGCACTAGTGGCTCTAAGTCAATGAATATCTGGGGTTTTTTTCATATAAAAGCATGCATAGAAATATAAAGGTTCCTGATGTGAAAATTTGAATGTAAAACATCAGATGCCTAAGTACTAGGACGAACTCTAATATAACAACTACAAGCCTTCACTACTGTAAAGGTATTAGTGTTAGGAGAAGACCAGAAAAAAGGAAAGCTCTGAAACTAAAGGAGGCTTTGTAATTTTTTTTTCCAGGTCACAGTATTACCTCTATTATCTGCTACCTTGAGCAATCTGATTGAACTTTGAAACTAGCTATGCTTGGAGCAGAAGATCAAACTGGCAGACCTCCAGAGGACCCTTCAAACGTTAAAAAAATTATTATGCATTTCTAACGAAGGATTCAGTAGATCCAAATTCAGTCAGTTACTTCCATTCCCTTACTCTACCTAATTTATCAAGATTCTGCACATTATTGATATCCAGTTTTTTTCTCAAATCCATTTATCTTACAATTGTGAGGAAAACTTTCTTCAAAAGAATAAAGGAAACAATTGAGCTATTTCAGCAAGAATCCAATCTGTTGTTCCAGGACCCTCCAGCATTTTCTTTTCCCCATGAGGATGAGTGCATACCATATGAAATACACCCTAACCTCCTGAGCAACAAATCTAACCACCACTTCCGAACACGTGTTCCTAAGTTTGGAAAACATGATTAGTTGGAGCAGGATCAATAAAAAGCAAAATTAGAGAATACTTCCTTTCTTCTCTAAAGATCACACACAAACGTGATTGGGTTTTATAATGTGACAATGTCTGGAAGATCATTTGACCTTGTAAAATGAATTTCTTCTGAGAAGTGGAATGCTTTTAGTGGAAGTCAGGAAAAGATCCTTTGCAAACAGCAGGGAGAGGACAGGGGTTGATAGAACAAAATAAAAATGTGATTAAAGACAGGTGGCGCCCTTAATTTCAGTTTCTCCACATTTAATGAAAAATCTGTGTCACAGTCCTAATAGAGTTAAAAATTAATTGCCCATTGTTAGCCAGTTTTCAGAACAAAGTGAGAATTTGCTCACCCTCATACTCTACAATATCTGACAAACATGCATAAGGATGGGCAGAGTAGGAAAATATTAAAAGGAAAATAACTAGGAAAATAGCTGAAAATATTAATAGGACAGGAACAACTGAAAAAGCAAGAATGCCTATTCATACAGACGAAGATTAAAGAGTACACCAGAAAATTGATATTGATACTAGCAAAAAGAATGAAAATGACATCTAATGATACCAACCCTTGCATCAAAAGCTTTTGACCTGTAGCTTGGATGAAGAACATTCAAATATAAAAGGATGTTACACGATAGTGCTGCAAGAGAGCTGACAGCAAGAAGAAACTAGAAGATGTGATTAACATAAAGAAAATACAGAATCATACAGTACTTGAATTGAACATTATGCTGAAACAAGGCTACAGAAGACTACAAACTCTGTGGTGAATGAGCATAAAGTCTAAGTGAGGGGATCCACGATGGAGAGGAAGAAAATTTGTAGAAGTTGTCTTTTGTTCTACACAGTCCAAGAAGGCAAAAAGGAAACAAAACAATAAAAAAAAATCAGTCTAAGGCAAATTTTCCTCTCTTTGGAGGAAAACAATGCAGTAAGTGGATAAAAAAGTGAAGGAACACAAGTGTCACAAATTTTAGAGAGTTCTTAAGAATGCAGACTGCTAATGGAGACTGCTAATGGTTTCACTACAAAATAGACAGCCATCCCCCTGGAAAAAGGGCAAAATGAGTCAAATGTGCAGGCAGAAATGAGGCTGGAGGCTGCAATTCAAGGTGCCTAATCTTCACAGAGTCTGCACAACTAGACTTTGCAGCTTGCCCAAACTCCAGCCAAACTGGTGCAAGACAGACCATTGCAAAGACAAGGAGTAAAGCTGAGTATTTGTCTCAGAAAAAACCTTCCTCAGGAACGCCCATAAGGTGTCCAAAAATCTGCCTACACAACACTGCAGAAGTGTGGCCCATGCCCTTATTTGAATGTAAAACAATTCTACTTTAATGAGCCTGTATTTTAAGTCTATTAGTTTCCTTCTCAGAGCACTTCAGTGGATACAATCAATAACTCCTAAAATATTCACAACAATAAGGCAATCAAAAAGATACTGCAATTGTACCGATTTAAGCAAGACAACCTTTCAAACCATTTGACTGTCAATGGCATGTGGGTCCTTAAAGAATTATGCATGTGAAAACTTGTTTCATATTAAATGTTTGAACATTCTGAACATTTGCAAATCCAGAGGAAGTAAATTTATGGCAGCAGTGGTTTCCATTTGATCAACATAAAGGTCAGAGAATAGATAGACTGGGTATGTTATTAAAACAAGCTATAAACACTGTAAATGTTTCCTTGACAATGTCATGTAGTTTTTCATCTGAGCAGGAAGTATCCTAACTATGCCAACACAAATGTCGGGTTCCAGGGCAGGAAATAACTGTCCAGAAAAAATAGCAGGACAGTGTACTTCATTTAAAAGAATCTTTGAAATGAGATTTCTTACAAGTGTTAAAACCCACAATCTCAAAAAAGGCAAAATTCAATTGTTTAACTTCTTATCTTCATGTTTTAAAAAGTTATAAAATAATAAACAGCAATTTCATGGGATGTGATGTGGGTAACATTACCTTACATACACTTTTCTGCTTACAATTTGCTGTGAACTAAAAGCAGCAGAGGTTCAGAAAGAGAACTTCATGCCAATGAAAGAACTTCCTAAGGGTTTCATTCAGAGTTGATTGAATCAGAGGGCAGCCTTTTTGGTTACTCTAATGGGCTTTGGTTCGTGTCCTAACAATACAGACTAACCTGAGAGGTTCCCATCAGATTTATACAGGGTATTGTAGGCCACAAACACATCAGACTGGTCAAATTCTATGCCAGGTTTTAAAAAAAGACCGAGAAGTGGCCGGAGGTTCTCATGAGCCAAAGGAAAGTGAATGGCATAGACCATACAACCATGTAGCAATTTTTCTCCAGCATGCTTAAAATATCCACTCTGCAGAGAGGGATTTTCGCATCTCCAACCATTTTACAAACACTAAAAGACTTGGCTAACAAGGGAACAATAGTTCTGTCTAATCTACAGCACATGGTCAAAATGGTGACTGGAATGTAGCTCGGGAGTGGCTAGGGAGTGGTGTAAACCTGCGGCCGGAATACGCTCCCCGTGGACGCTGCGCTGGTGCAGTGGATACACAGAGGATTACAGACGCTGCCATCGCCACCCTGGCTCTTGGGAGCACCTGAATCACAGCCTGGGCAGCCCCATCTGTCCTTCACAAATGCTCCCCAGCAGAAGAGAGATTCTTCTGCAGATCTGCAACATAGAAAGCCTCTCTCCTCAAGTTCTGCTCTCAACTCTCCCTTCCTTTAGCACTGAAAAGTGACGTTGTTCGGTCAGCTCCTACACATCCCACAGGATTTCACCCTTAATTAGTTCTGAGCAAGTACAATACAGTGTGCAACGAAGTATTCTTTCACAAATATTTCACAAAGGGAATTCCTTCATGAAGATTTCAGCATGTTACTCTCTTTCAACAGGCTGCATACCGAAATCATTTCCCCCAGTCTAAAAGGAGCATGGCTTTCAAATATGCTTTGAAATTCCACCCACTTTGACATATATAGAAAGTACTTCTATCATTTGCAGAATATTTTAATTGGCTTATTAGCAGGACAGAGGACTTCACTAACTCAGAGGAAAAAAAATTGTGCTTTTAAAGTTACATTTCTAATCTCTAGAACAAGGTTAATGTAAATTTGTTTTCTAATGCTAAGATTCAAGGTACTCCAGATGGCATTAATGAGATCTATGTAGATTATAATTATGCTACCTGTACTTTTCTTCATGCTGCTTCAAGAACTCTGGCAATAAACACAGTCACATTCATGCTGGGAATACTTTTGATATGAAACAAGGTGAAAGGAGGACAAACATTTGATATACTTTCATAAGACAGAATCTACTTTAGGCAGAAGTCTAAATGTCAGAGAGGCAACAATCCACAATCAGTACAATAGCAGTTGGAAGGTTAATACAGCTCTGTATATGCCAGTTTGCCTCTTCCACTTCATTAAAAAGCTGGATGTCTACTCACCAGTTTCCTGGGGGAAAGATGTTCATCCATAAGCAGCTCTCCATCATCTTTAATCAGCAGACTGGGATTTGGGTTGCCTTGCCAATTCAAATCAGTCTCCTGGTCTTCAGATGAGCCCGGATGAGAAACTCTGTCAGGATTCCACTTCAGGTCCATCTCAACATGCTTTGAACAAAAGGATAACAAGCAGTCTGATTTTTCTACCCGTATTTATTATTTTCCTGTCAGCAAAATCTATTTTGACTCCTATTGTAAGACAGAAAATGCCTATGGAGATACAGGTTTCTTTAATCAACACGAACTCAAAGCCATGCATTACATAACACATGTTCTTCCTTTCCCTCACCCTCAAAAGCTACCTGAGTCCCACACCTCATTCAGCTTTGAGTGTAAGCTTTTACAGCAAACTATTGTTTGCAGGTATACAAGAAGCCAGGCATGCCTATAGCTCTGTACAAAGAAGAAAGTTGAGAAGAAACAACTCAGGACACTAGTCCTTTCCAGCCTTCTCACTACTTCACTCATCCTGTCCAGTGTCAGTGAGCTTCCCATCCACACAGGCTCCCTACCACTCATTTCCTCTTGAGAAACGTGAACAACACTCAGCAAAACTCTGCTGGACTCCAGACTGCAAGTGCCAGTACCAGGGCACAACACCACCTCTCTCTAGCATTTTGAGCTCTGCCTGCGGGTAGCATGGACAGAGCCTGTCTGTATTTGCTGTCCTAAATCAAACATCCCAGCACTGTTACTGACTCTAGGTTAGGCAGTAACCACGGCTACTGACTTCTAGTTTTGAAGACAGTCTTGGAGAAAATAAATTAAAAATACAATTTAAATAAAATTGTGTATGCTTCAAGCGAGGAAAGGAATACAAAGTTTGAAGATGAAGTACTTTAAATATGGTCATTTTTGAGTTCTGCAATTCTCAAAGACATCACTTTCACAGAAATATTAACAATTAACTTTGAAATATCAGAGTAAGCACATGTACACTCGTTAGAGTCAAAAAGCAATCGGCTGTACCCAAATGGTACAAGCATTACTGTGATTTATACAGCTATTTACTACTACTTGGCAACAAGGAAGTATCACAGCTGGAAACACTGCTGTAACAACAAAAGGCTAGACTAGAGAAGAGCCGTCTTGCTCTGCTGAAGGGACACCTGCAGTTTTGTTCTGTTCTCCACTGTGAAGCAATATTTATTCTTAGTGCTGGAAAAGTAATTAAATGATCAAGCTAATCATAACTGGCTGACAAAGCATCAGTGGTGGCCAAGACCTGAGAATTACCACTTTCCTTCCTCCTCATACTAATAAACCGTTAAACACAGGAGTAACTTCTGTTAGGACTAATAGGAGTTCTGACTGCTCAGCTGGTCATCCCTGCTTGAGAGGACTGACTTGGTAGAAGGTGAAAGAGGCTTAGATCAAAAAGACTTCTTCCTCTGACTACTCAAGTCCAGTCAAAATTCTTCACTTGCACAAGAAAAAGAAATTCAAAAGACTCAGTACTGTCAGAAAAAACGGCAGCCCTTATCCAAACAAAAACAGCAACAAAAAACTGATGACAAACCAACCTCTCCCTGCAGAATCTCCTGCACTAGGAAGGGAGGAACCAAACCCTCAGATTCCTAAGTGCTCCTCCAGTACATTCATCAGGGCAGAAGAAGCCCATAGAAAACAAACCCGATTTTTTCCAGGTCACTGCACCTACCTGGCAGGCACTCCTACAGGAAAAGCTGACTGCTCAAATGTGCTGCACCTAAGCCGCAGCAATATTCAATGCCTAAAAAACATGTTCAAGAACAAATTCTTCAGAGTCACACAACTCCTTCCAATCTTTCTTATTGACTTGTGAAAGAACCACCATAAAGTGAATTGAGTAGTTATATTTGCAGCTTCTAAAACCTCAGTATGCCTACAGCAGGGTAAGGACAGCTTTCACACTTCAGCCCGTTAGGAGGGAAAAGAAACCTCAAAAACACTGTGTCTTGCATTTTAGAAGAAAAGTTACAATACATAAATTTCTATTACCTGTTTATTTTTCTATAGAATTCTAGAATTTCTCAGACTTTTTTTCCTCTGCTTTCTTTAGAACAGGTCAGTATGATTTAGTCAGTATAGATTTGCAAGAGTCATCAGTTGTCCAAGAAAATTAAAGAATTGTCTGTGATATGAAGACCTTTTGGTGTTATTATTTTCCTAAGAAGGAATTATTTTGTTCAATAACTGACTTGGAGTAGAGTATCTGTCACATAAATTATGGAATCCTTTGCCAATTGCACAAGACTTGTATTGGAGCGTGTGCAAGTACTGGTGGTTCTTTCGAATTCAAGCAAGGATTGTTATTATCCACAGGTAATCTTGTATATTATCAGAGCCAAGTGGAGCAATAGTCAGAAAATACTGATGTAACGTGTGAGTGCAAAATGAGATAAGAGCAGGATTTTGTAGATGTCGGCTGTAAAGAGTTAACACACTTGTGCAAAACAAATTACTGTTCTCCCTATGTTGGACCATCACCATCACATTTCAGAACATCCTCAAATCTTTGAAACATGTTGATACAGCATTTACTCTAGGCTTGACAAGGAGATCAATTTGTGGCTTAATATCTGAAGTAATACTTTGTTTTATACTTCCTGCTATTGATCTGCTCTTGTAATTATTGTAACATTGGATTAGCGAGGAGAAAAGTATTTTCATTACAAATTGTCTGGGATCAAGTTGAATTATTGTCAGCAAGCAGAACTATTTTTTCACATGTTTCTATCACTTCAAAGCTTTCTCCAGAGAAGAAAGAATCTCCTCCTGAACATGGATCAAAATAACATGCTCAAAATGAGATTGTAGAAAAATTAAGAATGCAGGAATCCTAGTAGTAAGGTGTCAATCTTTTGTAAAATCCATGAACCTCTGAAGTCTCCAGCACTGTGTAGGAGCAAGAAGGGGAACTGACACAACATTTGTCCTCCTAGAGACACAGGAGTCACATTGCTCATTTTCATCAGGTCCATCTGATAAACCTATGGCTCTGCCAAATGCACAGGACAAGCCAATCCTGACCCAAACTAGTGGTAGTCTCAGTGGGACAGTTTACAGAGACTGGAAAGACTTTTATTGTCACTAAAGAGGTCTGAAAAGTCACGAACCTGAAGATTTCCTTCATGGAGAAGATGGTTGCTTTGGATATATGTTGGATCCATGTGCTGAATGGAACCATTCCCGCAGTGCTTTGTGGGACCCACAAGGATGGAAGTGAACTGCACCCAACACAAACCTGCAGGGAATCCAGTGGAACAGCACAGCAACACCAGTAAGCACATGAGTGTGTCAGGGCAAGAGAAAATGGCTGGAAAATAATGGAGTTTTATAGTGCATGTGAACACTGAGAAGAATAAAAGAATGAAAGAAACCAATAAATTAGTTTTTGCAGGATTTGCATCAAAAGTCTTAACTTGGCAGGCTCTTACATGCATGGATAACTAGAAGCAAATAATCATCGAGTGCAGGAGAAATCAATGACAAGAGCAGTGAGATGGAAGATTTTGAATTCTACAAAGAGTTAATCTGTCAACTTTCTCCAGTGCTGCCACTCTCCTTACCCAAGCGAGTATGTGTAATCATGGTAAGCTATTCAATTCACAGACATGTTGTGACAGTTCATTAAAAACTGCAGGACATTTTCAACATATATAAATACCAGTAATAAAAACCATTATTAAAATTAAATGATCCCTGGAACAACATGTTATTTAAAATCCCCTCAGAATACTGTAATTTGCTAGAAAGAAATTGGCAGAGAATAGTTATTTGATGTTCTTAGGGTCTGACAAACTGGTAAGACTCCAAGATTTTATTTTCCTGCTACAAGATTTATCAAAGAGTCAGTGATAGGATTGTGTATTCTTCATTATATATTAATACACATTTCAAATTCAGCAATTGCCAGAAATGTTTGACTCAATATTAATTATGGCTTCGTAAGACTTGGAAAGAACCTCTGAATTGGGTGGCTAGGCAAGATAATTTCTAATGCAGCCTTCACGACATTACCTAAATAGCTTGCCCAAGCAATTAAGTTACCATTTAAAAACAAAACAAAAACCCCCAAAAAACAGTAGTTAATCAAAATTCACTCTAGGAAAGGCATATACCTCTATATATTAACATCCCATACAAAAAGAAATCTCTACTGCCTTCGCCCAGCTTCTCAACCAGCATCCTCTCCTGCTCTGTGGCTACTCATGCCTTCACTGGACACGAAGGGTGCCGTTTCAGTGGGGGTACTGCAGTCTCTGGCCCTCATCTGTATCCCACCAGCCAAAAAACTCTCTAGGGAAAAAACCCATTTGAGAACCATTGTGCTATCTATCCCTTCATGACAGGAAGCTTGCACTGCAGACTTCCATTTCTCTTGTCTTGCGTAATATAATTTTTGTCTGTGTAATTCAGAATCGCAAATTACAGTAGTGCCCATACTGTTACCACTGACACAGAATGAAAACAACAAATTCTGTATTTACTACGGATTTGACAAAACGTTTGGTTTACAAGTCCCAAGGGAACTGTGAGTGCCCTTTTTAAGTGTAATTTTGCGCAAGTGCACTGCAGATAACCTCTTCTGGAAAATAACTGTTTGGGCAGCTGGAATTTACTATGATGTCATCAGGAAACTACTGTTACAATAATCCACCCATAATGGCAAAAACAGTTCCTGCAACATTCATGTAATATAAAGCATCCTGCAACACATCGGTTTATTTTAGCAGGTGCAACTTCTAAAAAGCTGAAAAATAAAACACCAGTCCTGTTATTAATAGGACTTTTTTTTTTTCTGTATGACTAAACAATCTGACTTTAATCTTCTGGTTTTTTAAGCAGAACAAGGTAACAACTACTTCAGTAATGCTACTTTAATATCAAGGGATCATGCAAACACTAAGAGAGCATTCATAAACATTCCACTTCTGTGCCCCCCTAAAGAAAAAAAAGCTTTTAAGAGAAAGTTGAAATATTAAGATAACAATATCCCATTTAATGTAATTAAAAATTCACTGACTTTAATGACACTGAATAACTTGAATGCTTACAATGATATTTTTGTGTAACTGTTCAGTCAATCTGAGGCTTTGGTTCAAGCATCCAAATGTGCACATAAAGCAAGTGTACTGATTGGTCTCATTTGTTTACCTTCTTTATTTACGGTTTTAAAAGCTGTAAGAGTGTTCTGACAGTTCTTTGCTATTAAATATAAACCCTGCTCTACAACTACCACAACCATGGCAAGTAAGCTTTGGGATGTATGTTCTACAGACTCATCAGGGAAAGCTCTTGGGAGCTTTGTGGACGTTGAAATACCCCCATGCATGGAGCTGAGTTCAAACTGTGCTGTCACTCAAAGCTACAGTGATCCCAGAGAAGAAAATGCATGCTACAAATCCAGACACCATTGAGATAAAATATGTCTAATATTCTTTAAAAACATTACAGTAATAATAAAAAGACAATGCCTTTAAATGTCACCCATTTATCCTTTACATATCTACAGATTCCATGTACATGTATAAATATAATAATTTCATAATTACAATTGCATATATAATACTTTCCCCCTGAGATCATGCTGAGCAGGATGATGAGAAATGTTTTATCATATGAGCTGGCAATGCCCCTATATTACATTATTCTGGGGCTAGCTTGCCAAATTTTTAAGGAAACTTCCCTGTCTGACCACCTAGGAGCCACTCTGGCAGTCACAGTCCCACCACCCCAGAATTTCACTGATGGGACCAAAGTCCCTTCACAGCAGATGGCTCCAGTGACCCCACAGGTGCCCCTCGTGGTCCCTGCACATCCCACACTCGCACAGTCAGACAGGGTTTGGCTCAGCGCTGAGTTTCCCCCAGCAGAGTCTCAGATATCTGGATCTTTTAAGTAATTTAATTGTGGTGCAGTGACACAAAAACTGCTCAAGCTGGCGCCTCTGGGGAGGGACCCCCAACAAAGGAATCCCCAGGTTTTGTACCCTCCATGCCTGTGATAGTCTGGGGTCTTTCTGCTGAGCCTTTGGCTCCTGCTGTCTCAGTGTCCTGTTACTTGGCCGGTGCCAGAGGTCCCTGTGCCCTTTGCTGTGCAAACGGTCAGCAGCGTGTCCCCCACCCAGGGCACAACCTGCAGCCCTCACTGCAGCTGCACACCTGCTCTAAGTGTATTCCTCAACAAAATGTCCTCATAGCAGGATATAAAAGCAGATCACTCTCTATTATATGTTCTATTACATGTCAAAGAAAAAATAAACCAAAGTCCAATCAGTCGTTTTTAAAGTCCTGTGGTGGAAGGTGGTCAGTGGTAATTTCTGTCTGGCTACAAATATTCATTGATTCTCTCTGTAGTGCAAGTCTCCAGACAGTGGCTATGGATGAGTATGGATTATCTAAAACCTTAGATGAAACTGCAAGATTATACAGATTGAGGAGGTTTTTTCATATATAGGTAAACTTCCTGCTGTAAGAAAATGTCTCAAGACACTCTTCTGCTATCTGTCCCCACAATGAGCCCTAGAAAAGCAAAGCAGAGAGCAGGCTGTGGGGATAGCTGGTGAACAACAAGGGCTATGGAAAAACAGCTCCAAGGTACCAATGCCTTCACTCTCAGAGGGTTGCCAAGTGCATTTACAATTGTTTCAGTGGCGCAGATAACAGTAAGTCCCTCACCATTTTATCAAGGCAGCCAGAGATCAGGAAACCAAACGTGGCCCTTCATGGCCACAAGCTTTTATCCAACAGTGTCCAGATGTTAAATAAGGGAGAAACGAGGCTAGTCTAGTTAAAATCTTCTTGTCCTCATGTAGGGGTCCTGGATAGCTAATGACAAAGTACACAGAAATCAACATATCTGTGCTTGTCACACACACAGATCCTGCCTTAAATGTAGATGTCACTGGAAGATGTATTTACCTTCCTTGCATTTAAAAGGCATAATTCACCATGTACTTAAAAATTCAGATGCTAGGTGTGTTATTAGACATACCAAGAAAGGACATAAGCAAAGCAAGGTTTTGCAGAATCAGTATCTTTTCAAGATGAACAAATATATTCTAACCCATGGACTCAGAACTGAGTGACAGTCCAAAGCTGCAGAGAAGAAAAACTTTATGGTTTTGGTCTCCATAGCATTTTTAAAAATCCACCATTTAGAAGAATTTCCAGATTCCAGCTAAGAAAAGGACAATAAAAACGGACTTTAATTTCCCCCTCAGATACTATTGCATTGGATTTATGAGCCTATTGAAATACAAACTTCTATGCAGGATGAAAATGCATCACATAGGGCATTTCTGAGTTTCAGTATACTCTAGTTGTCCTCAAACAATTTTCAGTCCATTTTGTTTGGCAATTAAGCTATTTGAAGCAAGAGATTCCTTCCCGTCCTGCAAAGCCATTTGAGGAGCGGCTGGGAAGTTTCTGATTTCCAATGTGTTGCTCACATGAGACAGATTGTATAAAAAGAGATAGATTCTAAATGAACTTGCAGAAAAACACTGAACAGTGGGTGATGGCACAGGAGCTTATTTAGTAACAGACATTGCCAAAATTTTAGCAAGGGCAGAAGACTCACAGTGAAAAGGACCTTGGGAGATCAGTTTGGGTCACTGACGAGGTGGCATTATATCTGTCCTGCTGGGCCAAGGCAGATCTCCAGCTAACTACTGTAGTCAGAAAAAGATCCTTTAAAACCAGTATCAGAACAGTATCAGAAGCAGAGATAGTCCAAAGAGATCCTTCCCCTGGCATGCTGCTGTAATTTCTGGCAATCAGTTATTTCCCCAGTCCAAAAGGTGAACTGTGTTCAACAGCTCGGGAGCTGTATGGGGAAGCCATTATTTATCATGTCTCAGAACATGACAAATAGTCATCCAATTCCTAAAGACAGAAATTTTACCAGGAAGCGGTTTAGAAAACTGAGAAAGTGCATTTTTGCATTGTATTTATTTAAATTGTGGAAGACAGGCATAGGCTGCTTGGAGGCTAAAATTAGAAATTAGGTCAATAGCAGTTAGAATTATGGAGGATACATCCAACTGTCCATGCCATTCATTAAATTATAGCTTTCTTTTGCATCATCTCATTTCATCTCCTCTTCTCTCTGAAGCATTTCATGGAAAGAATTTCAGTTCTGCCATTTACCCTCTAGGATGATCAGTTTTGCACATAAGATTCAAGATATGGCCACAGAGACAGTACATGAACCTCCACTGCTTTCAATTCCTGCTCTCAGAAGTTTTAACACTGTTTGTCTGTTTGACTAGCTGCAAGATTAAATTTTCAGATAAGAAACACAATAGCTGAATGTTCTTTCCTAAGTACCAATAACTTATTTAAGCCCTTTCATTCTGTATGTGTTTCTTTTCCCTACTTTGAATTTGGGTGCATAGTCCATTAAAATAAAGCAAAACCATGCCCAATCATCACATATGTTAGGAACACTGAAATAAAAGAAAAAAAAAAGAAAACCAAAGTAGTTTTAGGTTTTCTAAAAACTAATTTAAAACTAAAGATGTAAAATATGCAAGATAAACTGCCAGTTTGCTATACTTTGAATACTGCTTCCAGATGTGAGAAGCTGCAGACAAAGAAACATGTACTTTCTGAATTATTATTTTTTTTAATATTAGATAATGTTTCTTTGAACTAGCCAGGGTCCACAATCTTCTCCTTTTAATACAGACACATTAGTATTTATTGCATCTGCCATGGTAAATCTGGTCTTCTGATTTATATTATAGCAAGTACTTGTGACCCTACTGATACAAAATAAGTTTTGCTTTGAATTTTTTTTCAAGCCCACATATGAATCCATAGAAGGTATAAAAATGCTAACCATTATACTAGTAAAGTAAAATTATGCAGCTATATCTAAATTATTCATATCTGTGAAACCTCATGAATTTTCCAATTTAAAAAAATAACCTCTTCATAATTTCTCACAAATAAATATTAATCCATTCCCATTAGTGACAAATGTAGCAATCCCAAATTCATGGTATATTACATAATGTTACTATTTTGCAGCACTTTTATAGTACTTCAAACATCGAGGATAAAGGTGATTTCTTTAACTGTGACCCCTAAGGAACTTCAGTTAGAAAAGCACATGCATCACCATCAATAATATCATCCAGTCCAGAGCTAAACTCGCATCTGGTCTCACACTCAATCTGCACCCTGCTTTATTTAGGATCAGGTCCCTTGAATTGTGTAAGAACAGGCTGATGGCATCCCAGGCCACGGGCAAAGCCTGCTCTTTTACTGACAGCAGTGTACAGCTAACAAACTGAGCTGCCCACAGGTGGATGCATCCACGTATCAATCCCTTGAGAAGTCAGACCTACAGGAGCATAGTCATTCTCAGTGTTAACACCGAGAGAGAGAACCCAAAGTCCAGAAGAAAGAAATCACCACAACCTCCACAACAAAAACTGGTAATGCCAGCAACTCTGAGATCTGACACGCCTGAATGCTGTACTTTTACTCAAAAATTTTCGGCAAATTGAAACCAGACAAAATAACACAAAGAAAAATAATACCACTAAATGGGAGAGTAATTTTCAAAAGTTCTGAAACATTTTCAGTCATTTATACATTTGAAATTATTTTACCTTTTCCTCCAATGCCACTGCTGTTCTGCATCATTTCCCATTCCTCTCCCACAGAGATTTTAATTTAGTAGTCACAGCCGTTTATCTTCATTTATCTTGACTGACAGGTGCTCATAGTGTTATTTAATTGTTCCATGTCCTGCTAAACAACAGTAAGACCTCAATCTTCAAGAGAACAAAAAACAAAACAAACCCAAGAGATTCTGACCATTTAACAATTAATAAAGAGAAGTACTTTATTCACTGTAGCAGCAGAAGCCCATGCTCAATAGGGCTTCAAAGTGGAACAGGACATGAAGCAGTAGAGCTTAGAAGGGCTTAATGAAAGTGTAGCTCATTACAGTTCCCAAAGAGACCATGAGAAGGTGAAGGACTTGATAGAGAAGAATCTAGATAGTTGGGGGAAAAAAAAGTTTTTTACTGAACAAAAAGAGCACTGATTTCCTGGTAGAAGTTGATTCTCTGTTAGAGAAAACATTGCCATCGGGGTAGCATGGGATAAAAGGTTAATATCAACATTTAGCGTACTTTCACTGTATCAGTTGTCAGAAAACGTTGCCATGTAAAAGCAGTCAAAATGGAAAATACTAGGTGAGCATTAGTAGGAACATTTGTATCAGGAATCAATAGTTATAGAATACAGGTGCAGAGCCAGGATAGCACAGGCCTCACAGACAGGACAAAGGGAGAGCTGAAGATAGCCAATTAACTAATTACTGACTGCTAGAAACTATGAGTGGGTAAAGCAAGTTTCTTGCTGACAGCAAGTTCATCCCCAAAACGCTTTCCATACCACAGAGGGGTCATGAGAAGGACAGGGACCACACCTGAGCCCTTTCTGCAAGAAGCTGAAAAAAAACTTAAAGCCCATAAGCTTGGCACTGGCAAGTCTCTTCAGCCCCTCAGCAGAAGCTGAGGAGGCACCATGGAGGAGGCCCGTTCTCTCAACGTGAAATACCTGGGGATACTTCTGCAACTTACACCTGCCCGGGACTATTTACTCATCAACTTTGTTCTCCTCAGAGCTCCACCAAAGCATAAAATTTAAACACGCTGTTACACCTACCAGAACGTAAACAGAGACTTTCAGTCTCAGAACTCAGGAGCTTCCCACCTGCACATAGGCTGGATTGCTACAGTGATGTACATGCTCTGGTGGGGTCTTCAAACTCTGGGACTCATTGGAAGTGTCCCGCTCCAGTCCGTGTGTCCCACACCGACCACCCTGGTCATCACAACGGCCTCTTTTCAACGCACCTTAAACCCGGGTGCTCAAGCCCACGGTAAGGAGGGGAACTCAGCCCCACGCCAACCACGCACACGCACAGGCACCTCCGGGTTCCCGCTGCTCCCTCCCTTTCTCCCCACGGGCCGTCTCCTACCTGCCGGCCGTGTCGGGGCCGCTGGGCCGAGGGGAGAACGGGAGAGCAGCGGGGAAGGAGCGACGGCGGCCGCCCGTCGCCCGGCAACGCCGCGGCGCCGGCACCTGGAGCGGCCCCCGGGCCCGCCCATGCATCCTCCCCATCGCCACCCGCCCCGCCCGCTGCCCGCAGCCCGCGGCAGGAGGAGAGGCTGGACATTCTGCCGAGGCACGAAGGGTTCTCGGCTGGGAGCTGCAGAGGAGCGTGCCTGCGGTGGGAAACGCGGCAAGGCAAAGAGCGGGAGCAAAATGGGGGGAGCAGGGGTTGGCACAGCATTGAGGACACGAACGGAACGGCAAAGGCAACAGGACCCTGTGTAGGACTTAGGTGACAGGTGATCACAGGCTGAAGGAGGGGTTGGGGACATCGCTGTTCCACATAACATCCAAAACCTTTGCTGGCCGATGAAAAACTAATGACATCATCATGCAAAAAGGTGAACCCACACACCTGCCGTGTGTTAAAGACCAAAAAATATAGCTTATGGCAGATAACAAGGCTGGTTTCACCAACTGATTTTGCTTTTAAAAAAACAAACAAAAAACCAAAACAAAAAAAAACTCCAAAACAAAACAAACAAACAAACCAGACTAAAACCCAAACATATTAAAAGATTAAATTTCCGGACCAGACTTGTCAAAAGATTAGACACGTAAGAATGAAGTTTATCATAATCTGGATCCAACAGATGTGGTTCAGCTTTTGTTGGTGACATTATCAAACATCTTGGTGCAAGAGTGTAACTGTAGTGCAGCTCTTACCATTCTTACCCACGCTTAGAAGATATCTGCATTGCCACATTTTGATATAGGATTCAGAAACCAGGCACCTAGGAAAATGTGGTTGTACGTCAGTGGCCCCACAAGAAAAGCCTGCTTTTTCAGGGGTTTACATTCAGGATGGTCCCCAGTGTTTTCTTGGGAGCAGCCCTTAGCAGTGTTTCTCTTGGAAGCAGGAAGGCAAAAGAGGTCTGGAGGGAAGAGACAAGAGTCCTGCCTACCATGTAGAAGAGGCTGGGGTTTTGACTGCACTACTTGCATGCATTCACCCCCTTACACCTCCCATATATTCCGTGCCTTTGTGAGGATGTGGGAGAGCAGCAGCTGCTGGTGGATTGCATCAGCACTTCCTCTGCAACTACATTCAATTTACTCTAGGGTTTGGAAAACACTTAGACCATAGGTCAGGAAATGTGTTGACTCCCCTCTTGCAGGGCCTGACAGTCAATTAACATCAGAAAATCACCAGGGGCCTGGTTTTCCAAGGTGATGATTGCACTCAGCTCCACCTGGTGTCATTGCAATCCAGCTGCCCATCTTCACAGGAAGGAAGGGAATGGGCCTTGACGTGCTCCAGGAAGGTAGTGTGATTCAGTGAAAACAATACTGAATCAAGCATCTGTCCCTGGAATTTTATTCCCAATTCTGCCTTTCTCTTTCCAGGTAACTAGCTCAAGTCACCTTGACTCAGTTTCCCAACATACACCTTCTTGGGACACACTTCCCAAAGATTATCTGTGGAGTATATGTATTGTGTATGCACACATCTGCATGGTAGTTTTCTTCTTTTCCTTGTTCTGCTGGAAATAACCTTTTTATGGCAGTCTGAACTATTTGAAACCAATCGAAGAAATGCATCTTTCCATCATTGAGGAAGAGAAAATTCTGGCACAATTTCAGGGCAGATACAGAAGCTTTATGTATCTTTATTCAGAGTTACTGTAATTGTGCTGGCACCATTCCCAGAGCTGAGCTAAGGTCAGTGAGAAACTCGTAAATTAATAACTGTGGAGCTGATGTGATCTCTATCCAGGAACCACGCTGTACATTCATGAAGCTTTGTACATTCATGTACATTCATTCAAGAAAGAAAAGTTATGTTTCAGTTTATCCAAGAAAGTTTTAGAATCTTGACAATTACCGTACCTTGGACCTACCTGGATGCAGTGGACCTGATTCTGATCTCACCCTCACAGGAACTCCACAAAATGTATTACTCTGGATTAATTATATTGGTGCTACCCAAATGAACGGGAATTGGGTGAAGCCTCCTCTGAAAACCAAGCCTAGATAAACATGCTTTTCCTTTGGGAGTCTTGTTTTACAAGAAGAGATTTGTCTGCTCTTCTGGTTTTATTCAGTCCCAAGCAACATCCAATCAATCCAGTCTATAATTAATATTATTGATCAATAGATAATCGCTGTTGCTACTTTCATTATTAACATTTAAGAATTTTATTGTCCTACAACTCGCAAACACAGAACCAGAGAGGACTTTCTGGTCAGAGGAAAGTTTTCTGCTATTGCACATAACACCATCAAAGTCATTTAGACATATATCAGTCTCTCTCCTTCTGAAAGATTGTTCAAAGTGTCTCTCTGAAGACAGTTCCCCTTGCAGCCTGATCTCTTACCCTCATTAGCCAGCCCTGTAATCACCTTTTTTCTTGTGAGAATCCCGTTTCTAGCACAACTAACAATTTCATAGAATCATAGAATAGTTTGAGTTGGAAGGGACCTTTAAAAGGTCATCTGGTTCAAGTAGGTAATATAGAAAAAGTATATTCATCTCCATTTTATACAAAAAGACAAAAATCAAAACTAATCTGAGATTACGTAGAGAATTCATACTATGGTACTGCCACCCCCATCCAGACTGCAGTTCTGCTCGAAAATTCTCCCCTCTTCTTGTATTGCATGATAAGCAGAACATTGACAACTTTGGTAGTTCTTCTATTGGTTAAGAACTAGCAGCTACTGTAGCATTTTCAAAAAAAAATCAGCTCAGGTCTGCAGAAACAGCTTTGAAGTCTCGACTGCAGCATTAACCTCATGATTTCATGTGATTGAAGTCACTGTGTTCAGGAGATGATGCAAGAACAGTTTCGACCACAGCAGGTGTTTAGAAGTTTATCCTCAGAAGCAACGAATGAGGCTGAGAGGGAAAAACAACTGATCCAAAGATCCAGAGGATGACAGGAGTCTGCGAATCGAATTTGTTTTGCTGTCACTGCACCTGGCATGAAAAGAAAGGGCAATGAGAGAATTCAGTTAATAAAACGTCTTCTCTGATTCAATGAATCTGGGCATTTGTTTTTGCTCCTTTTCACAGGCTTAAGTGAATTCATAAACTGCAATCAGAAAGGAAAGCTTCATCAGGAAACATATGGCATTTTGTACAATGCTGCATCTTTTCAAACTGAACTAGACCTGGAAAAACTTTTGATAACAGTTTTTATACAGCATTTTAACTCACACTGAAAGATGGGCATTCATAGTTTTATGTTGCCCTTGCTTCTATAAACAAGTGAACCAAACTACTGATGTCACCAAAGTCACGCAGAAACCGTGTGCGGCCTTTGAAGGTGACCACACACTTCCGAGGTCCTGAGCCAGTGCTGAGTGACAGAACCTGTCTCCTCTCATGGCGGCATGCTCGCTCAAGGAAAGTGAACACCCTCCTTGGCTTGGTAGATTTTTAGGGTACTATAAGGCAATAAAAACAGCAACTGGCACCTTGCTGTGGTGCAGGCTCTCTTAGTGAAAAGGTAATCTTAAGAGAGGCTTCAGTTGTGCTGGAATATCTCATTAGCTTAAACCCTGACTCAGCTCTGCTGAGGGGAAGAACTCTGGCAGAATCCCACTTACTCTAAGCAATACCCGGTACAGATGCCACGCCAGAGGGATCTTTCCTTCCTTTGTACTCTTGCTTTGGAAAAGCAGATTCTGGTTCATGACCAAGTGATTCTACTCAGAAGTAGTTGCATTACTGTGCAGTCAAGAAGATTGATTGGGATGAAAGACATGGGGTAGCAAAGGTGAGACAGGGTACTGTATTAATATTTGAGCCGCTGAGCCAGGACTGCCTAATTCCAGAAGGGCTTATTTCCTATTTCTGCCTTAATTTTAATGAAAAGATGTAAATAAATAAATTAGTAAACGTAATATTTTTCTCCCTGTACATTTTTACAGGAAAAAGAAAACAAAAAGTTCTTATCTGAAAAAAATACTGAGTACTGAGAGCCAGAAAAGTATGCTTGTACTCTCTTGTTTATATAATTCCTGACTCAAGATGAATCAATGGTAACTTGAAATGCCTGTGTATAAATTATTATTGTTTTGTACCTCTGTTCAAGGCCCTCTACCTTTCTCAGTTTCAGACTATTTCCTGGTTTTGGTAAGCTCAAGGATACTGTCTGCATACATCTGCTTTTCCAGTGTATGGTATCCTGTCCCATGGTATGGGACAAGTCCAAAGCTTCTCTGCAGCTTCCAGATGGTAACTTTTACCAAAGAATTCGTAGGTACAAAATCCAACGTTGTTACAACTATAGTACCATTATAGGGCTTCATTCAGTTTAGGGGCATCACCGTGCTTGGTGTGGTAGGGATCCTCTGCAAGAGAAGGTCTTGCTGAGAGGCCTTAAAAATGGAAGGCTTAAAAGCAAAATATAAAAGGAAAAGCACTGGCTGCAGGATTAATGCCCCTGGGACACAGAATGTCTCTTCCTGATGATATTTATAATCCACACCTGGACCACATTGTTGGTGGTCTCTGCATTTCTTCTGGGATGAATTCCATGGTCAATGATTGAGTTACAACTTTGTTTTCAACATTAAACTAAGGGGAAAATGAATTGATGTTGGAAAGGAGTTACGGTCAAAGATTCTTTCTCCATAGTTTTTCAGGAGCAACATTTGCTCTCTTTCATTGTTCGCAGCAGTGTAAAGGAACCTGCGGCCTCACTGCACTTTTTAGGTTTGTTTTTCCAAGCAGGATTTAGCTGTGAAATTCATCTAGTTGTCTTCAGACAGGGGAATCGGCAACTTTCCAATGTGTACTAGCTTTTTATGCCAATGCAAAGCCACCATAAAATCTTACCAAATCAGAAAGAGGTTGTTATTTTCACTTCCCATCAGTGTAAGTGACAACATATGATGTGAAGCAGTGGAGGAATTGAGGCTTTAAAAAAATTTAATCAGGTCAAAGCACCAGTTTGCATGTCATTACACCACTAGTTTGCATGCACTTTGCACAGTTCAAAGCTTACTCTGAATGCAGCTCATGTACACCGGGGCTTTCAGCCGTCACAGCAACAGTACCACTGCAAGCCACGCTACAGACAACAGCTCTGGCGAAAGTCCTCAACAAATCCCTGTCCTGCAGGGCAGGAATTAAGGTGGCTGGACTGCAGTCTGCAGATGTGGAGGGAAGAGATCAGCAGGTAGATAAATGGGGCCAGGCAGTTCTGCAGACTGGAACAAATGCTGTACACCTTGTGCATCCCTGTGCTCGCCCATGTAATCCTACAGCCAGCACCTGTAGCCTGGAAGACACAGCTCCCCGTCCTAACATTCTAACAGCCAAAGGGCCCATTTTGCCTCAAGCGCCTTGCCCATCCCCAAGGGTGTTTCAGCTCCAGAGTCTTCGAGGTGATTCGTGCTTCCTTCTGGCTCAGCATGAGTGAATGAACTGAGCAAAGGCAAAAATGGTCCTCTCTGCTCTGTCAAAGGAACCCTTGACCCTACACATTTGCTTCTGCTGCAGGCAGCCCGGAGTCAAATTCAGCAAATGCTATACAGGAATGAAAAGTGATGCAACACACCACAATACCACACTGGGATTTTTCTTATAATTTAAGCAGCTCAGGTTGCCTTTTCCACAGATAGCCTCTTTGGAAAGGCTTGAGATTCATCTGTATTTGGGTCATTGCCATGTATAACTTCCTCTAGACTACTAGAAGGAATCCTATCCTCACAGAGAATGAAGAATGTTTCCCTGTCCCCAAAATGACAGGAGAGCCCTGATTTCCAGGCATTCTCTTTAGAGCCCTGGCTCCGATTTTGCATAATGTGTGCTTAGAAAAAGGACTGTGTACTTACATTCCAGCAGCTAAGTTAGATTAGTGATGAGAAAAGATGGATTATTGGTATGCTTCTGTATGTTTTATGCACTGTCTAGAAGTTTCAGTAAAATTCAGCTTCATCACCTAACTCAGTATGCTGGCTGAGACCCAGACAGATGCTCAGGTAGTGTTTCCAAGTATTGAAAACCATAAAACACATCTCAGTCCACATAAATCTCACACCTACCTCAAAAGCCTTGCTTGACAGTTTGTTTTCAAGGCTGGATCTGTCAGCAGCCCCACTGGCTGGTGACAGCACATAGCAGTGAACATGGCATGTTGTCTTCCACAGGGGACTGGAGTCATGCTTGTAGGCCAGCCCTTTGGCCATGAAAACCTGCACTTTATCACTGCTCTTTGGCCTGAATGCCTGCACTTTTGGCTAAGCACTCCATTCTCTTTTCCTGAAACACCTTAGAAGAGACCCTGGGTTAACCCTTGTAGTGGTTTAATAGAAACCCCTAGTGTCTGAGCTAGGTCATGTGCATTGGGCTGAGAAAATCCCTTCAGAAGAAGACAGAAATTCAGAATAGGAATCCTGCCATGTCCACAAACTACTGTTATCTGTAGGAGCCATGAAGCTCCTGTAGTACTGTGACTCACCTTCATTCACTTCCTTCACAGTCTGAGCAAAGACCTTTCATTCCTAGACTTTCCCACTGTTGTTAGAGACAGAGATGGACTTTCAACAAAGTGAAATGTGTATCCCCCCAACAACTCCTGACACATCACCACTAACAGAAACTGTCTTCTTGAAATACACACAAGCCTCCCCTGTCCTGCCCTACAATGGCCACTTCCTATGCCATACTGTGGATGTACTAACACAGACCATTCCAAGTAATCTTGTGTACCAAACACTGGCAGCTGGCTAATAACTAAGTTATCAGTTGATTCCTCCCTGAGGTAGCAGATCACGTTACAAGTTGAGCTGGTGTTAAAAATACATTTCCTTCTCATTGTCCTTAAAAGCCAGTGGAAACACAAGTGTGTAGGATGCAACTATATATTCATTGTTTACTGGTTAACTCCTGGTTTGTGGAAGCAGATTTTCTAGGCGTAGATCACAATTTCCTTTTCTAGAGGATTGGGCAGCTGGATGTATGCCTGCAGCTGTTTGCACAGGTCACTTCTTTCTTCTTTGAGATACTGGCCTCACAACACATGAGCAACACACACAGCCCTTGGCAACCTGGAGAGTGAAATACAGAGACCTGGGGGGCGTGGGGGAGAAGGGAAGGGAAATAAATAACCCCACCATGGGTGTGATCTCAAACCTATTGAAGTTAAAGGAAGTGATTTCAACATGCGCCATCTACTCTGCAAAGAGGTGCCAAGCTAACTCTAAGCTATTGGGCTTTCAAAAACCTCCACAAAGACCATGTTTATAAATTGGTGTTGTGTTGATGACAACCGTTGTGATAACTCCTGGTCAGTAATCATTAAAACAAAATCCTTGTTCCAGTAGCATGCTCGGCTGCAGCAAGAGCTGTAGGTAGGTACCAGGGACGAGGGCTAATGACAAAGCTCTGTCTGGATGGAGAGAAAAAGGAGAGATAATAAATAAAATGCAGGAATTAGCCTGAGGAATGTTTCAACCATGGTTCCTGAAATATCACAGGTAAGGAAAGATCTTAGAGTAGGAACTGTCTCCAATTTGGACATCGCAATATCTGAGTACTTTTCATCCAGCAGATTTGTAACACTGTTTATGAAGGAACTTTATATAATTTTTCCTGCTGCAGTATAATATCTGCTTAAGCCCAACATTCTGAAATACCTCTGCCCCGTGGAGATGAGCAGGTGACTCAGGACAAACATGCAGACCTCAGCTTGGCCCTTGGATAGGTGCTGTTATATCACAGTACCTTTGTGAAATCAAGAGCCACAATATGCTTCTGGAAAAAAGCATGCCAGCCAGAGGGCAGATCTGCTTGCACAGTCACTACACCTGGCAGTATGGCCTGTGTTGCTATCCAGACCATCTATGGGTACCAACCATCTACGAATGGAGCAGCTCAAGGAGCTGGGACATCCCTCAGGATGGGCTCAGGATGGGACGTGCTGCTTGCTGCTGTACCAAAGCCAGCTGAATGACGCCTCAGAACAAGGTGCAATTTTTGTGTCAACAATGGGATCATTAATAGGAGCGTCTGCAGGCTTCAGACCAAATCCCTTTCTTGGAACGATGCAAAGGCAGTTAAGGGGGTATTTTTTGTCGAGCCTAAGGCTGAGCTCCCCTGCTCCAGACTGCAGCACACAGACAGTGGTAAGTGCGTGTGGACAGACAGGACTTAGCTCTCTAAACCAGCCTGGCTCCCTGCCCAAGCTTCAAATGCAGCCTGTGAGGGTTTGACTCCAGACAATTTGATGGATGCTGTGTGGGTGCTGGAGGCAAGAGAAGCCAAGAAAATGAAATATCTGTCTGTCAGTTGCTCTGCTTCCTGAGATATTTAATACAAATCCTTCACTTCTGTAAATATACTCTGCATGCTGCTATAGGTAGGGTGTGGTTCTAAGTGTGATACTGTGAGAAAAGTGTGCAATACATAAACCAAAACTGGAGAGTGTTTCATCTACAGGCATCATTCCTTACAAGTGGTAATAACATCCACATGATAAATTCATTTATTTCTGCAAACAGGTCATAAATTACATGTCAGCACAGTAATCCCCATTTATCCCATTCTTTGACCTCCTCTGCAATATGCCTATTGAGTATTTTCTACCTGCACTGCTTTTAACTTTAGCAAGTGCCTTAAGCCCTCTGAATTTTGATCATCAATTGCCAACAACTGCAGTGATTAAACCAAAGCCTGAACCATCCCCATTACCAAAAACTCACCACTTGCCTTTTCTGCAAATCCCATTTCAACAGCATTCCTCTCCTCTTCCCCCTTGTCTGGGTCTGACTGAAGAAAATATGCAGGACCATTTCCCAGGGTTAATTTTTAATAGTATCCTCACTGCTGCAGCAGATGAAGTCATTTATTATCCAGCAGGCAGCATGCTAACATGCTAGGCAATGGCAAATGCTGAAGGAGGTGACTCAGGCATAAGCAATTAGGAGGAGCTGTGCATTCCCACCTGCCGGATGGCTCAGCACAAAGAGCCAAGCACGGTGTTTTAGTTTACCCTACACTTGCATCTTCAACAGAAGGACACCTGGATTCCAGCTACACAGCCAGGGAGGTTTATTTGCCTCATGTGCAAAGCACGTACATAAACAGAGGGCAGCCCTCCCTCTGCCTGGGCGCTCTTTTCCTCTAAGAAAGGCGGTCATCCCTGCTGCAGGAAGATGTGTCAGCCCAGGCAGTTTGGCCCTAAATAACACCTTGTCATCTCAGGCAGACTGGAGCTCAGCCTACCCACCTGTAAAACAGGTTTAATGGTAGTTGGCTTTTTTAATAGAAAAGCTGGGAGGATTACTTCATGTCTGAGATCTCTAGATGAGAATTGCTTAGTGGCAGAGAGCAGTTTAAAAGAACAGCTCAAAATTAGGGCCAGAGTAGGCTGGCAGCCCAGTGAGCAGGTAGAAACGACTACAGGAGCTGCACTTTTTTTGTCTTATTACTCAAGAGCCTCAGAAAGTCTGGGATGCAGATGATTCACAAACCAGAAAGTGCTTTTGAATTACTTATTAAGTAGGATTCATGTTGCTTTTACTGCTCTGGGATGCACAAGGTTGGTCTGCAGAATCCCTTTTGCCATCTCCTCAGAGTGAAATGTGGTGGTAATGTAGGGTTCACTCACCCATATATCTATCACAGTTGTGTTTTTGCCTCCACAGAGTAGACCAAAGGCCACTGAAGAAGTACATGAATCTTCCCTGTATCTGCAGTAAGCTTTGGATCAGACCTCAGTAAGCCAACAAGATCGTGCGGCTAAACATGCTACAACAAGTTCACTGGCATGTGCTGATCTGCAGGAGAGCTGGTCTGAGTGTGCTCCTGAAAACCAGGAAGATCTTGACTAAGGAGGCAGCAGCTTCCTGCTTAGTCCTCACTGGAGCACACCAGTGCCACTTAAATGGGGAAATAGAGCAGCTCTGAACCCATTCACTCCCCTGTGCACTATCCCAGAGGAGCCAGAGGGAGGGTATTGTTTTAATTCACTTAAGTCCCCCAAATGCCACTGCCAGTAAGCTCCAGTGATTAAACAGCTCACTGAAGGCAGAATACAGCTAACACCTTCTACCCCTATCAAAGCATATTGCTAATGAGAACTGGGAAATCACTCAGTGCTAAGACAACATCTGTAGATTAACATAAGCTATCATAGTCAATGGCTGTAATTCCATCAATCGCTCGGATTCATGTAACATTTATGATCAGTGTTTTCATACCTTAACCTCAGTATTTCCCCAACTGAAGTCTGCTGCCTGAAAGTGGGAAACACAAAGTCATGAGTCTGAAACCAGGGAAGAAATTTGCAATGTGTTACTTTGGGCATCTCAGCTTGGGAATCTTGCAGGAGGTCTGACTTCTGAGTGATTGGCCCCCTGAAAGCCTTCAGAGAGTATCTGAGTGATTTACACACACGCACACACAAACACACACAGAGTCATGCCACTGCTGAGCTCATGAACAGCTGCCTGAAAAGTTATCTAGAAACATGCAATAGACCTGCACCAGTCCTGCAAGGTGCAAGTGACTGCAGGTCCTCTTCTGCTTTTCACCTTCCCTGGTGGAGAAGCAGCAGAAGAAAGGGGATGACAAACTGCAGACAAAAAACCAGGATGCTGTGGTTGACTTTATGGCTTCAGTGTGGGAAAGTTCTGTAATAAGGAAAGGGGTAACTGCCAGCAAGAAGAGAATCTGTGTGAAATAGGTGTAGAAACACCCTGGAAAGGTCAACTGTGTCGTATCTCTGACTGAAGAGATGATTTCTAGCCCTGTGCTGCTCTTGAAGGCATTTCTATGGGAGGACCATGCCCTCACCTTTACTAGGGATCTCTCAGGACAGCCTAGACAGGACAGTGACACAAGAGCAAAGCCTAACTGCCAAGGAGACCTTCCAATATCTAACCTGGATCTCACCTGATGTGGGAATACCGCTACCACCATAAGCTTCCAGGGAGCTCTGTAACTCAGGATCTTTAGCTCTGACAACGAACAGCTGTACTGCAGGACAGTGTCTACTTTTGCTATAAATAATGTCAAGGCTGAGGTCACCTATGGACTTCGTTACTGCAGCAGCACGTATTTTAGGTAATCACAGAAAAGGGATGAAGGGGGAGCTGGAAACATTGCACAAGAGCATCAGGAAGAGGCTGCCACGGAGGAAAACAGCTGTCTGTAATGGAAAGGGACCAGATAAACAAGCTTTACTAAGGTTGGGTAGGAATAGAGCATACACTGGAGTGTCAAGAGCACTAAGAAGCAGAGATATGCTGGGAAGGCTGGATTCCACCCTCCTCTCCAGTCTACAGGGTGATTTTATTTTATTTTATTTTATTTTATTTTATTTTATTTTATTTTATTTTATTTTGTTTTGTTTTATTTTATATGAGTACTTCTTCACATCAGCTTTACTTGCTTGCATAGATAGGAACCAAGGCTCAGGGCATCTCCTTACAGCAGAAGGAAAACCAGAATTTAGTGAGGGGCTTAACAGAAGAGGAAAAAAAGGCTCAGCAGCTTGAGCATGATGATGAGAAAGAGGGCTGCATGGCACGGTTAGAGACAATGTGTGGCCAGTATATTAAAAAACAGTCAAAGGAAAAGGAACCAGTAGTTTAACTGGATAAACACAAATGTCTTTAATTCTATCTAGTTCTACCATGTGTGCATGCCTGAGTCATGCTGTGCAACACTGCTTTGAAATTTCTGCAAGAAAGAGATGTAGTTAGCAATTGTTCTTTGATGCTGAGGGGAAGAAAATCAGCATTAGTTGATGAAGAAGAAGAAGACTATTTTAAAAAGAATACCAATAATCTTACTGTCTTCTCCAGGAGAACATGTGGGATGGTCTGAGATTTCAGTACAAACTCATCTGGTACAGAGAGGCCTTGAACTACACAGATAAATCTGTTGCACATCAGTGAATGCAGAAATGATATAGAGCACAAGACATCCCTTAGCAACTCATCCCGCTTCCACTCGGGAAATCTGGCTCCTGCCAGCAAAAGTGACAGATGACCCAGAGCATGGTAAGTGATCCAAACAGTCCAACAAAAAAACCTGGTAGCGTATCAGTTGCAAAGTGTTCAAACTTTTCTGTAGAGTTTGAAAAAGAAAATCACGTGGGAACTAAATATCACAAGGGCTTCTTAAAAAAAATAAGGCTTCCAGCATCCAAAGACCAGAGTTATTGCTATATGAAAACAAAAGCAAAAGCCTTCTCTCAGAGTGCAGTGATCTGAAGATCAGGCTCCAAGGGAATGACTGACATTCCATTCAGGCTGACAGCTAACAAAAGCTCCTGTACATATGCCAGCAAGCCACTGGCAGGAACATCAGTGTGGCTCCCCACTTGCAGATTTCTGCATTACCAGGCCTCCTACTGTATGTGACCCTTGCTCATCTATGCTGGCAGGCTCAGCAGAGAGCGGAAGGAGACACAGGACCTCACCAACCCTGGCAACTTTTGATGAGATGGGGGCATTTAATGAAAGAATCAGTATCATTTCTAAGTAATTCAGGCTCCAGACTTACTACATGATCAGCTACAACTCCCTGAAAAAAGCACGATAGCCAAAAAGAATATTTGTTGGGGGCTTAAGCAAACATCCACAGGAACAAATGGGACACTGCAGAGGGCAGTGTGCTTCAGACCAGACTGAAACTAGCAGGCAGTTATAGAAAGCAACACTGCATGTAAATACTCAGAGATCAAACCCGAATCTCATCTCTCCCCCTTGCTCACCCCACACAGCAAAACCTGAAGTCCAACCATCCCATCATCCACTCAGGTGAGGGCCTCATGTTACCAACTATTGCATATCATATCTAGGGAGATGTGATAGTTGTTCATTCCCACAGTGTCTCTACAAGGAGGCTGACTGGGAAATGACCAGTCTTTGAATTATGTCTTTTGTGTGTGTGTGTGTTTGAGTTGTGGTGTTTCTAACAGCCAAAAAAGGAATCAGCAGCTGTCCGTATTTTTAAACTATGGAACATAGATCTCCTTCCACTTCCAAGCTCTGATTACAAAGCCTTTCATTTCTGCGATTCCAGAGCATCTTACCTGCAAGTTTCTATTCTCAGTTCAAAATTGACCAAATCCAACTGTTAGCAAAATTTATTTCAGTCAACAGGAATCTTTTCTCTCTCTAGCTTTGGTGGAGCTTGGGGCAGGCACCTGACAAGATGCTGCCTTACTTATTTCAAAAAGGAAATCCATGATAAAAAAGAACTTGTCCTGGATCAGATAACCCTCCAGAACTGACAACTTTGCTCTGCCCACCCAGAGTCTTCTGCAACATTTCAAATTGTTTGGTTGAAAGAAGCCTGAGCACTCTTATTTAGTAGAATTTAATCTGATATTAATGCCATTATTTTGAGGATTAAAAAAAAAGTGGCCCCATTCACTGCTTGGGTCATCTTAAGCAATGTGATGTCTTTGGAGATGATATAGAGGAAGATTTTGTTGATTTATTGAGGATTGATTAATTAATTCAGTGTTTTCTTTTGTTAATTGATTACTCCAGGAGATCTTTCCACTTCAGTATCTGTCTTAAAAACCCTTTGCAGCCAGGACTGACTGGTCTTTTTTTTTCTCTGTGTGGTCTCTCAGTTGGACTGCTGCTTCCAAGTCTTAGGTATCTCCAACCAAGACTCCCAGCCCCTTGGGATGACAGTATACACTTGTGGCATTTCACACTTGTGATATCTCTTCTGGCTCTGTCTCTCTTTGTACAATCTGCAGTAAGGATTAGCCTGCTGACTTTTCCCAGTCTCTAGGAGACTGTGTTAAATTATAGTGTTGAACAGTTTTAGCATGGTTCCTTTGAGATGACTTTCATTTATCTCATGGTTTCTTTGTGCTGCAAGAGACTCAGATTTTTCCCAAGTCTTTTTATAGTCAGTCACTCACAGTATAAGAATTCATTGTCAAGAGTGAACTCTAGCTTTGCATCTCGCACAGGTTTATCTGATACATTAAGAGTTTCTCTTCAAAGGCTTCTTTCCAAGTCATGCTATTGTCAGGGTTTGTAATCTAGCAGTATTTTCTCTACAGCCTCACCAGGAAGCTAGAAAAGAATTGTCCACGAGTCACGAGAATTTTACCTGTGAATTCAGCTAGGCCCCAGGCAGCTCAGAAATCTGGCTGCTGTTTCTCAAGCATTATTCCTAGTGCACGTACAGCATAAATTTTAACTGGGAGAGAGTATTTTTAAAATAGAAGGGGGACCATACACTTCATTCCATCACACAGTTGGAGCTGTGTTACTTGTGGCTCAAATCAGTAGTCAAGGGATTAAGAAACTTTCCGTTTTTCCTTCACTTTTCAAATCTGTCCCACAGAAGACATCCTTTCCAGCTCCAGAGTAAAGCATACTCTAGACCCACACCAGATCTACAAATGAGCCTATTCTCAGCACAGGGTAGTTTCACTGGCCTCTGTGATTCTTTGCACAAACAATAGTTTTCAAAATTGTTCTCCTCTGAACTCAGTTTTTATTTCCTCCCAAAATGGTGAGTATGAGGGTTTCCCCTCTCTGCCCTTTGCTGATTCCCTTTGCCATTTCTAAATTCACTCACTAACCTAAGCAAGCTGTGTGACAATGAGTGTGTCCTTCCCAGACGCATCCCTGTAAAGAGAATGGGTTTGACGACAGACTTTGCAAGCCTATTCCATCCTTTGTCCCAGGTAACTCCAAAATACTCATAGATCTGCAGACTTACTTCACTTTAAAAAAAAAAGGAAGACAGTAAAATAATGGAGACTGTCAGAGAATGCAAGCCAAATTAATTTTTCAGAATTGGTTCATCCCTTACTGGCATCTTCAGAGTTGCATCAGCTTGCTGAGGAAATGGATTTGTCTTTGTGTTTCTGAGAATCCAGCCTTGTTTCAGTTCTTCTGAAAACTTCCTTCTTTCCTTCTGACTGCACTTCAGCTTCGATCCAAGCATCAGATAGGCCCACAAGGCAGATGACTTGCACTGAATAGAACACAAACTTCTTCTGACAGGTTCTGCTACCAAGATGATGCATGGCACACAAGTGAACAAAACTGATAAGGTCTCAGCTTCTTTCCCTGTTATAGTAACAAAGCACCTTGTAATGATAATTTTTTTTTTCTGTTCCATAAGCTGGTTGCCATGGCAAGTTACTTGTGTTACTCTGTCAGATACTACAAGGAAACAATTTGCATTCCCTAGAAAGACAGAAATTTTTAAAAGTCAATTGCTTATCAGTTTGCTTTCTGCCATGACACCACTCATCCTCTAAGGTCAGGGAGAGATGAGCAAGAAAACATCTCAGTATGAGAAAAGAACTTGCAGGTTTCTTGAGTCTAGTGTATCTGCAGGAGGACTAAATTAGAAAATCATGAAGAATATGGTGCAATGGGCAAGCAAAACTCACAGGGATCTCTGCTTTTCTCAGTATGCTCTCAGAGACATTGTTAAACATTGTTAAACAATGCGACATTGTTAAACAATTTCCTTGCAAACACCTTCCAAGAAAGTTTTGGTTACACAAGAAAAAGTATGCATCCAGGAAAACAGACTAGGGTGAGCTCAAAAGCCATGGAAAGAACCAGGAAGTGATCTACATGATTAAAAGTCAGGTGAACTTGTAGTTACGGTGAAGCAACAGGAGACCGAGAACAACAATAGCAACTGACACCACTGATCTACTCTCTGTGTCTGCAGAGAACTGATAAACCCTCCAGTATATCAAAAATATATGGTGCATATCTGGATGTACTTAAGTATGTATCCTTGTGAAGCTAAAAAATTACTGTTACCTACTTTGCTGATGATTTTGAAGATCACAACCTTTTCATGTTCTTTTGAGGTTTTACTAGAGAGAAAGAAAGAATAATTCAACTTGGGTGTTTCTACTAGAAATCACTCCAAAAAAGACTCTAATTTAAAAAATGTAGCCTTGATCTGTAGCTGATGAGCAAGCTCAGTTGCTCACTAAGCTCTTGGTGTAAGTCTGCACGTCATACAGTGGACAGCTAACTTTATGTCTTGTCTACAATTCCTCTCTCACAGAAGTTAAAGAGGGGGTGAAAATATCAAGGTGTTAATTTTGGGTCACAGCACCTACAAAAATCAGTGATGTACCTTCATAGACTGAATTTAGAGTGTTGATACAAAAAGTCATGACAGGATAAGCATGTCTATGAGTTATGGCCTTCCAACTGCGAGCTACATACAGTTTGGGGAAAACAATCATGAAAAATTGAAGGTATGGGAATGATGGAACAGCTTTTCAACTCCACTGCACATTTCGTTTTTGGAGTTTTACTGTGGCAGTAAGGACCTGAGATACTCTCACTTTCCTTTTTATTGCTCTGCATGCCAGTGGACCCAGTATTTGATTAGCCTTCCTTTCCTGTCAAGCAAGGCTTACAACAGTTAGAGCACTGCAAGCCAGACATTTTCCGAGAATTAAACTCAAGTTTAGAGAAATGAAGGAATAATCTGCTCAGGAAGAACAATTTTTTGCAAACAGAATGGGCTATGAGCTCAGAAATGTAAATCTGCTCTGACAAAAGCAATGGAGTTACGTTGCTTTGCCACAGCTGAGGATCTAGTCCCAATATATTGCTTTTTTTATCAAAAAGTAGAAGGGGAAAGAAGACACTTCTAAGCTATTATCACTCTCTGTGTCTTTGCAAGTCTGTGCCATCACCCCTCTGCGATTGTGTGGTTATGACTCACCAATAGGTGATTCCGTCTCTGTCTTCCAGCAGTCTGCAAACAAACAGTCCTCAGGTATCTTACAGCCTGATGTGATCTGGCACTGAAGAATGAGCAAGAGAGAGGCAGTTTCAGTCTCCTCTTCTGGTGTTTCTTGGTTCTTGTAGGCCACTGAGAAGCCCAAGAAGCATGAAACTGAGGTTGCCCCATAGCTGTGCCTATTTTACTACATATTTGGTGCTTGCTCCTTGACAAGTTCTTCTGGGACACCTAGGTACCGAAAAACACAAGTCCGTTTTCAGGGTGCTTCAAAAAGCAAGATTTCTGCATGCTCCAGTACCCTGCCTGCTCGTTAGAAACGGGTAAAACAAGACGAGACAGGTAGCCTGGAGAGGCGGTGCACGGTGCGTGCGTGTGTCTGCCTGTGGAGAAACCCATCACCTTTGTGTGTGCTGCTGCTCTTCCCTCGGCTCACTTGGGAGAGATGCTGGCTTTCCGTGAGCTGCGGCCCTCGCTTCTGTGGAGAACTGAGAGGTCATTCAGAGTCAGGAGAGCTTGTTAGAAGCAAGGGAAGAGTTTTGAGGTAGGTTAAAGCTTCAGCCTTTTTGTTTGGACCTGTATGTTTGCATGTTGGTTTTTGGAAAAGTGCTCCGGCAGGTTTGTTTGTGCTGGTGCAACACGTTTATGAGACCTGAGAAAACCTGCACAACTCTCTCAACAGGTATCCTTAGAACACATTTAATCTGCTCTTGCTACAAGCTCTGCAGGGCATGAGCTTTCTTTTTATTATGTGTCAAGTGTGGTATCTAGAACAATGGTTTTTAGATCGATTTTCAGATTACTAGATACTTTTCTAATGGAAACAATAAATTGTGGAAGTGTGCTTGAAACATATGTCAGAGAGAAGAACAGTGCTTTTCCAGTACCAGGAGTGCGTGCCTTATTTGACATCATATTCTGCATCAAAGCTTGATTACTTCTGCAAGCTGCTGGGTAACACAGTGACTATGCAATCCACTATCCAGTTTCCAAACAGTAATAGGGGAATCACGGTGCCCAATCGTAGAAAATGTCTGGTATACTGTGACAGAATGGGAAGCACTGCATTGACAGACTCGATTTCAGGAGACGATGCTTGAGTCCATCAGTATTTACTAGCTCTGCTTCAGCGGTGCTCCTTGTGGGACCTAAATAGGATCAGTCAAGAGCCTTTCGACACGCTCGGACCTTCATCTGAAATTGCAGTCATTCTGCTCAGACAGTGCATATCTCTGCTGCTAAGCCTAACTGAACCCCATCTACCCTATACAGAGTCAATTCAGGTGTCTTTTCTTTTGTGGCCTTAATTGCACTTGAATAATTTGGAGTCATCTATTTTTCTAGGCATTTCCAGGGGCCGGATAAAAGCACGCTGGGAGCCGAGTTTAGCGCAACGGGTTATCAGGCAAGACCGTGACTGGCAATCAACACTACATTTCAGGGGTCTCTGGTCCTCCTCCCCAGAACGCCTCCGTGGGGCGCCGACAATGGCAGTGCAGCCCCGGGCAGTCCCGCGGGGAAGGGCGGGCTGCGGGAGCGGCGGCCGCCAGGCCTTCCCCTCACCTCGGGTGCGGGGCGCTCCTGCGGAGGGGCCGCGGTGGGGCGGGAAGCGCAGACGGTTCCCCGGGCGGACGGGACGCGATCCCAGCGGCTCTCGGGGCGCGGAGGCAGCAGGGGTCAGCCGCCGGGGCGAGGCAGCGCCCGCCCCCCCGCAGCAACAGCAGCAGCCGCCGC
>VWPU01016844.1:0-48037 GCA_013398955.1 Callaeas wilsoni
CCCATCCCCATCCCCATCCCACCTGGAGGAAGGGGCAGGGCTACAACTTATTTGAAAGCCAATTAACACAATGCTAACATGACAGATCTCTTTAATTAGATGCTGTTTGTGTCATTTCTCTTAGAACAGGAAACAGGTGAGAAGCAAGACCCAAAGAATAAAAAAAGCCAAGAAAACCTGGAATCTGACAGCTAATAAATTAACTAATCAATTTGATTGTGTGGGATTTTTAGCTAAAAAAAAGAGAGGGCTTTAGATAAAGACATATGAGTGCCCATCAATATTTTATTTATATTTTATTAATATACATAAATATTTTAAATTTTAAATATTTAAACTCTTTTTCAAAATAATATTTTTAAGTTTCCTCTGGAGATAAGGTCAGCATTAAAAAAAGCGCATCAATATGCACACAGGCTAACTCCACGTGTTAATAGCTATATTTTATATTTGTTAATAATTTATACTTGAAATATTAATATCTAAATCTGTACAATAATAACTGCAATTCTGGAGCTGTGTCACACCTCAGGGATGGGTTTACATGTCTTAACATTCCCTTAGGTTTACCCATTATCATCTCTGCGTGTTACTACTGGAAGTCTCAGCTGGCATTAAGATAATTTATTTAATTTCTTTATTAATAAGCTTTCCAGGCAGTGGTTTGGAGGCTGGTTTTTGTGTCAGGTTTATTATTTAAGAGTCGCTGGTGTCACTGACATTCTCTGCTGGTCGACTTGACCGCAAGAAACCATTGATACAGAAGTGCTGTTGGATGCTGTTAGGTGGCAGATCTGATGGGGATGATGGAAGAGGGGCAGCCAGATGGGTTTTAGGATAAGGGGGAAATGTTTTCAGAAAAAATTTAAAACATAAAATAAGGATATTTTTATTATGCCAGCGATAAATGAACACCGCATGAACAAGTGGCTGGTCGCTGCTGTCCTCCGCAGCCTGTGAGGTGTGAACCCACCAGCAGCTCCCAGCTTTGGGATCGGACAGACCCCGGCTTTGGACGGCGCCTGTGGAGTTTTCGTGCTCGCACTGAGCTCAGTGCTTGGCTCCCACCTCCGCTGTGTCCCAGCCGTGCTGGCCCGGAGCCGGGGCCGAGGAGCGGCTCAGCCTCCAGCCGGACCCTCCCGATCCCCGGGAAAGCAATGGCAGCCCGGCGGAGCGCCTCGTTCTTCGCAAAGCTCCGCCTGAGTGGAGCAAGAAATCCTTGCTGGATTTATGAGGGAGGAAGGATGGACCTCAACGGACAGGAGCCTCGCTGGATTTTGTTGTTTACCTTGAAGTCTGCTGGGTAATAATCCCAAGAAAATGATGTTGCATGACTGTCCCAAGACAGGCTAAGCCTGTAGCAATAACGTGAACAGGAGGATGCTGAGCCTTTCCCTCCTCTGCTCCATACCCTCCTGTTCCTGGCATGCACAAGGCAGGGGTAACACTGCAGATGCTGCAGGGAAGTGTTTAAATCCAAAGCAAAAACCTGTTTCCAATTAGGTCTCCAAAAAAAAAAAAATCCATAGAAACATTTTTGTTTAGAATTGTTTCCTGACATCACCTGAGCTTCCTGCCAAAACTCCAGATTATCTTGGTGTGTTTCAGATTTTACTGCTTGTTTAGGTTATTTTTTTTGCACACCTATGCAAGAATGTTTGGAAAATGTTTTGTTTTTTTTTTTCTTTAGAAGTGTGCTTGAGACAAATACTTCAAAGCAGTGACATAACGGTTTGCTGAAACTCACACCATGTTACACTCATGGACATTCATTGCTTCCAAGGGCTCAGCAGCACCACTGGAAGGGCTCCGAGGGACTTACCAGACATGG
The DNA here is from genome assembly GCA_013398955.1 of Callaeas wilsoni. NCBI lineage: Eukaryota > Metazoa > Chordata > Aves > Passeriformes > Callaeidae > Callaeas > Callaeas wilsoni. Next base: position 1,832 of record VWPU01016844.1, read on the forward strand.
GGAAAACTGTACAAAACGGATTCATTTCTTGTAACATTTACGACCTTTTATGATTCTGGGGATTTGGGGTTTGTTTTCTTATGTCTTGTCTCATCCCAAAGGGATTATCTGATTCAGTAGCTGGATGAAAGGCTTTAGGGGAACCATGTAGCAGCTTCCACCCTACAAGAGGTGGATCAGGCTGCTGCTTCCAGCTACTGCATCTCCAGGAATCAAACACTCACACAGAGTAAAGAAAAATGGAAGGATTCTTCAGAGCCTCCTGGACATCGAGCAAATGGGGGATGATGTGGTTTATAAGGCTCATGAGAGCTGATACAGAGCAACCACACACATGTGGTGCCAGGGCCAGCTGTGCCCTATTGGCCTTTTCCAGGGATCATGGTACAGCAAGCACGGAGTTACTGTAAGGGAGCCAGAGCATCAAAGGATGGATACCTGGGCTGCTGAAGCACCGAAACCAGCTTTTCTGCAAACAGAATGTGCAGCCTCTCGTGATCCCAGAGCCCCTTTGTCCCTCAGAACAGCCCAGCCTGTTAGAAAGATGCTCAGAACAGCAGCACCTGTAAGCTCACGCACCCCTCTCCCTGTGTTTCCTTCCGATGAATTGTCTTGGAAAAATGTCCGAGTTCCCAGGTGTTATTTCCAAGACTGGAAGTGAAACAATTGACTAAACTGCAGGGGGCCAGGGCTGTTCTGCAGGACAGGCAGAGCTGTGGGCTGGTCACAGGCAGGGGACAGCTCACCTGTCACGGCAGGACGTGGCACCTGCGTCTCAGCGGAATTCCTCCAGTCGTGTCTGCTTCTTGTAATGCCCCCCACTGCTGGCAAATGGATGGATTTGGGACACAACAGAGAGCTATTTTGGTGACCATTAACACACATTATACACTTAATGAGGCTGGAACTGGTCACAGACTTCTAAGCCAAGTCATGAAAATGCCAGTTCGGTGAGCGGCACATCAGGAATATTCTGGGTCTGATGAAACTTTTTTTTTAGAAAAAATATCTTAGGTCAAAATGAGAGAGAGGAGACATGCCTTTTGCAATCACAGAGCTCCACTTGTGTGCTCCCAGCTGTCTTAGCACATCCTGTTGATCTCTTGGAACAGTTTCTATCAGTTATTAATGATTGTCAGCAAGCTCTGCATGAAATCTTAAAATGAATCTTGGCTGTAGCTGCAGGTCTTGAAATACAGAGCTCTGGGCTACAAACTTAGAGCTCTAAGTACAAATGTTTTAAAGTGTGATTTTGAATAAATGGAAATCAGCCTGGAGAAGAGAGGAGGAGACCTTAGAGCACCTTCCAGTAATCTAAAGGGGCTCCAAGAGAGCTGGAGACGGACTTGGAACAAGGGCATGGAGTGACAGGACAAGAGGAATGGCTTCACACTGACAGAGAACAGGATTAGATGGGATATTGGGAAGAAATTCTTCCCTGTGAGGGTGGTGAGGCCCTGGCACAGGTTGTCCAGAGAAGTTGTGTCTGCCCCATCCCTGGAAGTGGTCGAGGCCAGGCTGGAGAGGGCTTACAGCAACCTGGTCTAGTGGAAGGTGTCCCTGCTCATGGCAGGGGGTTGGAACTAAAGGATCTTTAAGGTCTCTTCTAGTCCCAAACATTCTATGGTTCCATGATGAAATCAGTGCATCAGTTTTGGAAAAATATCCTCGCAGCAGATGCCCTCTCCCAAATGCCTGCTTACCATTTAATTTTTTTCTGCAGCAATCCTGCCCAGGTCTCTACTATCCACAAACTGTCCTGCTGCAGCAGCTGACTAAAGACAGCAGCCACACTGTGCCCAAAACACCTCTTCCAGCTGAGAAATGCACCAGTCATGAGAAATGCACCACCATCCCCACTAGAAGATGTGCACAGCACATGGCTCTGGGTAGTTTGGGAGTTCAGAGAAATTAGACAATTGTGCTCTGTGCAGGGAAAGAAACAGACATTAAATATGGAACATGTTCAGTTTTACCTTGCATGGTATCTCGTGTTGTATTTAAATCTGGTGATTCCAATCTTTGCCTTTTGTTTTCTTTCTCTGCATCTTCCTGCTTCCATCTCCCTCTCTGTTCCTACAACTCTGCCGCAGTTATTACATTAACAAAATGCAGGGATGAGTCCTGGATAATAACATTTAATCTGGAACGGTGCCATGCTGGGAGGATGGTAATTTAGTTAATTGAATTCCATCTAAAAGGGTACTGAATCAATATTCCAGCACAGTGCTGGAGCACGTGGCTGGCAGTGAAGTATTGCCTGGAACACACGTGGTCAAACCAATCTCAGGGCACCGACAGGAGGAGTTTGAATTCGAGTCCTGGGTTTAGGTGACAGAAGCTGCACTCTGAATCTTGTCTGAACACGATTTACAGCCCTGTCTGTGTATTTTGGAAAACATTGTCCATCAGGCTAGCAGTGAAATGGAAAAGTACTGAGGGAGCAGGGCAGGTACAGCTCCACAGGGAAGCTGTTTTCCCTGGCCCGAGACCATGGACCTGCTCTGTACCAGCACAGTGCCCTCCAAGGAGGGATGTTCCCTGGGGAGCAGATGTTTGGACAGTATATGAGCTCTTCTTGGTGATCCTGCACAGGGACAGAAAGGGTAAAACCTCCCTGGGCATATTGGTATCCACTGTCTCCCTCTTCTAGGAACAAATCTATATGCTTGAGGACCAGAGCGATCCATCCACATCAGTATCTCTGGGCAAATTGCTCATCCTAGAGAAAAATGACCTCTCAGAGGAGCCAGTTCCCTCATCCACAGCACACAGCTTGCTGTCAAAGTATGAAGCACATTAGCCACGACCGCAGATGATCTTAGAAATTCTCTAGCAAAGGGACCTCGGGGGCAGAAAACACATTTTGCAGCTAAATTAATTGCAACCAACCAGCTGATCCTTCTGGGCTGCACGTCTCAGTGGCAAGGTGGGACATCAGCTTGTAAGACAATCTGAGGTTGTCTAAACCCCAGAGGAGGTGGCAGTTTCTGGTGCCAGGGCACCACAGGAGGCAAGGTCTGGCTTGTCTCTCCACTGTGGGAGTGTGGCCAAGGGAAAAGACAAGTGGGAAGGAGAAAATCTCTTCACGTCTGGAGCTTGGATCAATGCACACGACACAAACACCGGCTGAGACACCTTCCTCCTGCTGGCTCCTCTGCTGCCAGGGAATTACGGGCTGGCTGCAAAGTGTCTGTCTTGGGCTGGTGTGGAGCCAAGCTCAGAGCAGATGCTTGGCCAGAAGAAGGTCGTTAGCATGAGGAAATGGCTGCAGCCCTTCGGTTTGGGCAGTGTCACTTTTCATCACACAGAGTAGATCTGCAACTAATGCCTTAAGGTCTCCTCTGTCTCAGCAGCCTGTGGCACCACTTCAAGCTTCACTGGGGAAGGAGCTGGAGCTGCTGGTCCTGTGGAAGTTCCTTCAGGTTTTGGTCTTCTCAAGGGCTGAGCAGCTCAGCTCAGCCTCTCTTTGTCAGACCTGTGATCCACTGCCAGCCACTCCAGGAACCCCTGCTTTCTGCCCACACTGCTCAGGAAGACTGGTGTTTAAAGGCCACATTCCTTGCACTTACCTGTGTCTCCACCTGGATTTGACCACTTTGAGGAGCTGTGTGGTGTATCTGTAATGCAGGTCACAGCCACAGTACTACAGATGCTGTTTCTAAAGGGCATTCAGACCCTCCTGCAAGGAGGAATGGGGGGGCCTTGGACATGCACTCACAGAGCCAGCAGCTCTCAAGAGATCACTACACTGGTATTTAGTAAGAGTCCCCTTTTTGATGAAGACCCAGAGCAATATCTTGTTTTTCCCAGAAAGCTGTTCCCATCACTTTGGAGGACATCATTTTTTTCAGGCTGATCTGGGGCACTTTGCAGCCAACAGATCCAGTTGGTCTTTACTGGCACAACTTCTCCTGGGGCTGCTTTGGCAGGACTGAGATGCCTTTCCCGTGCTGGGAACAGCATGCACTGGAGCTGGCTCCTTGAGAAGCAAGAAGGCCGGAGGGAGAAATTCCATGTAAGCTGTGGAGAAAGCAGTGGAGGACTCGAAGAGGCGCTGGAGTGGGTGAGGAGCATCTTTGTGCAGGGGGTGGCAGCACGTGGGAGTTGTGAGAGCTGTGAGCTGTTACCTGATCTCTGCAGTGGCTTCGAAGGCTTCGAAGAAGCTGCTTCTGTTCAGGATTCAGAGCAGGGAGAGACCGGCTGGTGGAGAGGCTCGGCAGAGCTGGCTGTCCTGGCAGATCCCGCAGTCCCTGCCTCGGATGATCCATCACCTGAGCAGCAGTGGCATCACCTCAGCAGCACGGTGGTGAGGCCCTGGCACAGGCTGGCCAGAGAAGGTATGGATGCCCCATTCCTTAGAAACATTCATAGACAGGTTGGTCACGGCTTGGAACAACCTGGTATCCCTGCTCATGGCACGAGGATTGGAACAAGATGGTCTTTAAGGTACCTTCCAACCCAAATAATTCCAGGATTCTGTGATTCCCAGTCTTGATTTCCCCATATCAAAAACACATCAATGCCTACAACTCCCCTTCAGAGCTGCCCCCACGTGGGAGCTCCCGTGCTCCACAACCAGGTCCTGACCAGTGCCACACACAGGCAGGGGATGAGTCCTGTGGGGCCTGACCTGCTCACCTCTTCCCAAAATAATTTTCCTTTGCCAAGCCTCCAAGGAAGAGTTGAGTCACCTCCACAGACCTTGAGGCATGCAGGGCCGCCTGACCCTGGGAATTCTGCAGCTCATTTGTGCAGCTGGACAATGGAGTCAGCAAAGCGTTAAAGTCCCTCCACCTCTCCCCTCATAAGCAACAATTTTTTGGAGGAATTTTGGATGCTCAGAAAGAGCATTTAGGGATAGACAGCCACAAACTCCCTCCAACCTGCTCAAAGGAGAAAGGAGAACTAATATCCCCCAGCCCTCACCCCAGCCTACCACTGGTAGACAATGGTACACCCTCACTCCCAGAAGAAGACAACCTCTTCCTTCTCCTGTGTTTTCCAAAGCAGGTGTCTGGGATGCAGAAGTGAAGTGCTGTGCCTTGGCAGTGAGTGAGTCTGTCCAAGTGTGTGCCCCTGGCACATTCCTCACAGCCTGAGCAGTGCCAGTGCCACAGCTGAAGCACCTGGAAATAACCCCTGTGGGTTATTTAGGGAGCCTGGCTCTGAATGGATGACCCTGGAGGTGGATATGCAGCTGCAAATCCTGGCACTGCCACCCCAGCAGCACTGCAGCAGGCTCAGCCCATGCCTGGGATCGGGGTCACAGCGCCTACACCCAGTTTCATGCACCCGCCGGAGTGACCATCCCATCCCGGAGCTGCCGTCCCATCCTGGAGCCCAGCCTGTTCCCAGGGATCGTTACCAGGAGCTCGTGTGTTTGGTTGCAAACAGAGCAGGGGTGGGAGCCAGGCGCTCGTGTTTGTGTGCCTGCGGTTGCTCAGGCAACTCGGGGCCAGTCAGGAGCTGCCAAAATCCTCGGTGGCCAGGGCCAAGCCCCCGGCACAGCTGCCCCTGGGCCGAGCCCCCTCTGTCCGGCCGGGCGAGCGGCCAGAGGCGCTCCGGCTGCTCGGTCCATGAACACAACCAGACCGGAGCGTCAGTGCGGACGGGGTTTATTGCAGAGCCGGGTTACAGCGTGGGTCTGCAGCATCCTTTGGTTTGGGCTTCAGGAAGGCAGCAGGAGGCCACTGGATTCAGGTCGGAGACCTTTGCCGATGGCCAGGCAACACCAAGCCCTCCCGGAGTGCATCCTGGGGCTTGGGCCAGGAGCATCCCGGCAGCTCCGGCATTAACGGCACCGCAGGGTCTGAGCCTCCCGCGGTGCTGGGCAAGCGGCAAAGTCAGGCAGCCTCGAGGTGAGGGCACCGGTGGGGAAGGAAGGAGGCGGCTGTGGTGTAACTGGTGCGGAGTTAAGGCAGGTGCCCGGGAGGGGTGGACAGGCTGCGGTCCCCAGTGGGACAAGGGAGCGTGCCCCGAAAGCCGGGGCTGAGGTAGGGAAGGTCTGGGTGCCGGCGGGGCAGGGGAGCCCTGAGGAGCAGCGCTGTTAGTACGGTGTGGGGCTGAGGGTGACAGCACGGGGGACACAGGAGGGGCGGGGGGATCACAGCACAGGGTGGGACGGACGCAGCGCTGGGGCAGAGCACGCGGCCCGGCGGCTTTCCCAGTCCCACCAGCGCTGGGCGGCCGACACCCCGCCAGCCTGGGGCTGGCCCCAGCGCAGCCTCCCGAGCCCCACGTCACACGGGGACATCCCAGGGCTGACGTGAGCGCCGACCCCACGGCCGGCGCGCAGGGACCGGGGCGGTGGCGCCACGGCCACCCGTCCCTACTTTTTGACTTTGGCGTCGTAGGTGCCCGCGTTCTTGTAGGCACTGACGTAGCCGCTGGTGTCCACGATGTTCTCCCGCCCGCTCTTGCCCTTGCCCTTGCCGCTCTCGTCGAAGCGCTCCTTGTGGGAGCCCGTGTACTTGGAAGTGTCTGTCAGCCTCTCCACGGCTCCCACTGTCTTGGCTTTCTGCAGAGGGGAGATGGGACACGGGAGTCAAGAAGATGCTCCATCCCCTTCCCACACAAGTTCCATGCCTTGCCACACACAAGCTCCTGACACCCACCGAAGGTCCTGCTGTGCCCCCTGTGCCCTATGCAACCCCCAGGTCCCCCCACCCACCCAGGGCCGTGGGGTCTCCTAGAAAGCATCTGCGCTGTGGGCAGAGCTCCATCCTCCCCTCCCGAGGATCACTCCAGCAGCCGAGGGGCTCCTCACTCACCGTGACGCCCACGTTAATGGGCTCCTTTCCTGCCACCAGCTGGCAGATGGCCTCGTACGCTTCCTCTTTGCTCTTGTCCTTAAACCTCTTGGGGGCCAGCTCCTCCAGTGCCTTCTTGAACTCCTCATAGTTGATGACACGGGCTGTCTTCCCCCTGCAAGCACAAAACTCAGGCTGCCACCAGCACGTCTTTGGGTCGTGCCTCCAGAAGGAATGAGCTGCATCAGAGAGACCCTGCCTTTGTCCTGCACCACCCTCAGTCCCTCACCCACTTCTGAAATTCAGCTGCAGCTGAATGGGTGGGGCTGGGCACAGCTGGTGCTGAGCTTCAGGAGCTTTTCAACCACATGCTGTTGAAGTACCTGTTACCAAAAACCAGGGTGCATGGAAGTGCTCTAGGACTTGGTGCTGGTGTCAGGAGGGGAGTGCATCCATTCCCACTGCTCCCAGCCTGCCTGGGTTGCCCAGCACCCTCTCTCCCCTGGCAGGCATCAATCCTCCAGTCAAATTTGGAAGAGCATCTCTCCCCTGAGCTCCTGGTCCTCATCTCTGGGGCAGCACAGCAACCTGCTCTCCCACACCCCAAAAACCTCCCAGTGCTCAGCTCCACCCGACCCAGTCCAGGAACACTGGAATGCCTGGACAGAGCATGAGGAGGAAGCAGGTTCTCCACCCACTCTTGTTCCTGCACTCTGGTGTGGAGCATGAAGTGTCATTGTGTCTCCCCAGGGACTCTAAAAGCAGTTCCAGATGCCTTTCAGCCCTTCAAGCTGCCCCTGTGACCTCCATGGACCAGAGTCCTCCTCAAGCTTGAGCATTGGCAGGCCAGGCCCAGGGAAGGGCCACATCACTTGGGACAGCCCTGAGCACCCTCTGCTCCCTGCGACACCTTCTTGAGAGATGGGAACCTGGCAGAGCCAACCATGCTCACCCCAATGCCTGGAGTGGGATCAGGGGCACAATCTCTGTACCAGATCTGAGCCTCCCACCCCAAATTTGGGTTAATTTATTATTAGATCTTGCAGAAGCAGCCACATGTCCCATCTGAAGGTGGGACACCACAGGACAGTGCCCGCAGCTCTGTGACAAGCAAGATGGACAGCCTGGGCACACAGCTGGGGTAGCACAGCTCTGTGGGGAGCCCCACACCCAGACACCACCACCCTGCCCATACTGCAAAGGCATCCCCACCCTCCAGGAGGCTGAAGGCCCTGAAAATCCAAGTCACTTACTTCACCTTGGAGAAGACAATGTCCACGTCGGTGCTGGTGACGCTTTTGCCGTCGGTGACTTTGCAGTCTTTGCACAGCTTAGCCCAGTTCTTCCCATTCATCTCCTGCCCCGTTGCCTTGGTGTCGCCGTAGATGGCGAATTTGCGGAAGCTCTCTTCCAGGGATGCGATCTCAGCGTTCTCGGCCATGGCGCTGCAGGACAGGGGGCAGATGGGCCCGTCACCACCCAGGCTCCTGCTGGCTGCACGGCAGAGCTCAGCTGGCTGCTCGCAGGCCCTCGAGGGCAGGAGGAGGAGGAGGAGGTGGAAGACTGGCGAGGGTGGAGGCTCTGCAGCAGGATCGGGGTGTTGGCAGCACCTGCGGGTGTGGGGTGAGGGCTGATGGCAGCCTCGGATGAGCCTCGAGGCCCAAAGCCAAGAACGTGTCTTGGGGAATGGAGGCTCCTGGTCGAGAGCTGTCAGCAGCGAGGCTGTCGGCTCCGGGGCTGGCGGGGAGTGAGTGCATCAGCCTGTCCCCTCGGGAGTACTCTCCGGGAATGACGCAATGCGTCCGCCTTCCTCCCGCTCGCAGATCAGGAGAACCGGCACCGCCGCCTGCCTTCAGCCCCACCTCTCCCCTGCCTGCATCCCCCTGTGTGGAGCTGGCAGCACCCCAGCCCTGTGACCTGCCCCCAGGGCTGGGCCAAGCGTGATGCCCTGCAGGGTGCCAAGTTGCCAAAAGGTCTCTGCACCCCGTGGTGGCACTGTTGCTACTGCCCCATCCCCGCTGCCCGCCTGCCATCGCCTCGCCAGCCTCACCCTGGCGGCTCGGCATCCCTCAGCACGCACCAAGCACCCACAGCATCTCGGCCAGGACTGAGCACGGCCGTAGGACGGGGAGCTCCAGTATCCAGGGGGGGTCTCCGGCACCCCGAGGTGCAGAGCGGGTACCTCGCCCGGTGGGTGCCCAGGCGAGAGAGGCCGGGATGGGCCCCTGGAGCCTCGGTGAGGCGCGAGGAGTGGTCCCTAAGACCGTCGCTAGGGAGGATGGGCGTTGCCTGGCGACCGTCGCTAAGGAGGCGCGGCGGGGCGGGGATGCCGTCGGTGGCCTCCCGGCCTCTCGCTCCCGCGGGCTCCCGCCGCCCCGGGCCCGCACGGCCCCGCAGCGCGCAGCCGGGGCTCTCCCCGCCCGGCTGGGAGGTGATTGCCGGCGGCTGAGGGATGCCGGGGCAGCGACGACCCTCGCCCGCCCTTCCCTCCGGTTTCCTCCCTCCCCGGGCAGTGGCCCCGGGACGGGCACCGGAGGGGCCGCGGGTGCGGGAGGTCCCGGTCGCTCGGTCACTCACCTCCAGGCCACTCAGTCACCTCCCGGTCACTCGCTCACCTCCCGGCGCCGCGCTCTGAGGCGGGCGGGGGCGGCCGCCGCCTCCTGTTTAAGGCGCCGCCATGGCGACGGGAGGGGCCGGGCCGCCCCCGCCCGCCTCCCCCGGGCCGCGGCACGGCGGGAGCGCCCTCGGGGCGGGGAGACGGAGCCCGGGCGGCGGACCGGACCACCTCTGGGACACTCTCCACCACCCCATGAAGCCTCTCTGCTTCCCCACGAGACCCTATCGGCACCTGAGCAGGTCTTTCCTCCACCCCACAAGGTCTCTCCATCACCCTACAAAGCCCCAGCGTTGTCCCACAAGGTCCCTTTAGCACATCCTGAGGCTCCACCATAAACCCACGAGGTCTCTCCACCACCCCCTCAGCACAGACTCCCCCTGGCAGCCCTGCTGTGCTTTACCCTACAGCCCTCTCCCCTGCCCCACAGAGACAGCATGCCCCTTCATAGAAGAGCTGTCCTCTTGGTGGGTGACACCAGGGGACATGCTGCCCACGCTGAGGAGACAATGCCAGCCATTCTGGTGTGTCAGGGACTGTGGTGAGCACCTGTGGTGCAGGGAGACACCCTTGAAGCAGCCACATGCCAGCTCTGCCCATCCTGGCAGCCCGAAGCATGACCACACACAGGGCTCCCAGTGGGTGCTGCGAGCTGAGGCAGTACCCAAATATTGTGGTTGTCATGGAGCCCCAGCACAACCCACATCACGTACTCACTGCCCCACCTCAGCTGTTTGCCCACAGCCAGCTTTGATCCCAGTGCTCTGCTGGCATCGCTCCGGTGGCGCAGGGCATCGTGGATGATCAGCTGCAGCATCAGCAGGAGCTGTGCACAGCCAGGACACACAGTGTGTGGTTTGCTGTGCCTTGAGGGTCCTGCGGGCAAATCAGCAGCTTTGGGAACCGTGAAGCGGCTCAAACAACACAGTCTTTGGCACCTCGGGGTGCCTGTGCAGAGAAGCCGCAGGTTAAGGACGGACACAGGTGTCCCCATGGCTGAGCTGTCCCAAGGCATCAGTTCTCCTTGTGCTCTCAGAGCATTTTGCTGTGGGGTACAAACCCAGTGACAACCTCCCCCTCTTGGCTGAGGGGCACCTGTTCTCTCCTGGGACATTGCTGCCAGTTCTTGACTGGACAAAGCCATGAGCAACCCATTCACATCGATTTTCTCTTGCGGCAGGGTCCAGAGACCTCCAGAGGTAACCAACAGCCAGCTCTGGGAGCTTGGGATCATTAACTTTACCTCCCGCTTCAGAGGTGAGTGCCAGGGCTGGTGCCGGTGGCCTCAGGTGTGTCACAGCACCTGGCCACTTTGGGTAGCCCAGCTGGTCAGACACATGAAGGAGCCCACTTTGTTATGGCCCCCAACCAGCCCTGTGGCCCCTCCATCGGGGGCTCCACAGGAACTGCTCCTTCACAGCCCAGCTAGAGGCAGGATGGCAAGGACATCCTGGAGGGGGCAGTCCAGGGTGGGAAGGGCAGGTGTGGAGGCTCATCTGATGCCAGAGTCCAGGCAGATCTCTCCAAGAAGTGTTCCTCTTCTCTCCAGTTTGTCCTGGTAGAGCTCAGACATGGCCAGAGAGCCTGGGAGCTGCATGGAGGAGGTGGCACCAGGAGGACTCTCCTGATCACGCATGCTTCCTGCTCATACAATATGAAATCAGGTCCCATATGAAAGCAGGTCCCAAATTGCAGAGGCTCAGAAGTAACAGTACCTGGCTGTGAAGTGGGAATTTAAACCAGCCTCTGTGCAGGCCAGCAAGGACCCAGGGGTGTCATCCCACCTGCAGAAGGTGGAGAAGAGCTGTAAACGTCTCTCTGGTTTAAGGACACGGGAATAACTATTGCCACATAGAGGAGGGTGGTTAAGTCTTGACGAAGGTACAGCCTTATCCTTAGCTTGCCCTGCAGCTCCCCACCAAAGCAGGTGTCTTTGGCTCTGCTTCCAGCTGACAGCTCCGCACAGGAGCCAGGTAATGTCGGCTGCAGCATCCAGCAGGACTTGGCAGTGGTGGGCATCGTGGGAGTCCGGATCCTCCAAGCCGGCAGCAGGTAGAGGAGGAGCTGGACATGTCGGCAGCTCTTCTGTAGGAGCTTCAGCTGGTCCTGGGGCTGCACAGCCCAAAGAGCCAAGGGATGGCACACGGGGAGAGCCGGGTGAGGGGGGCGCTGAGCCACGGCTGGTGAGTTGCCCACGGGGTCGGGTTGAGCAGGTCAGGTTTCGGTTCCTAAGGGCTGGGGTTTGTTGTGCGTTTGTTGTCACCATGACAGCCCTGTTGGGATGGAGCATGGTCCTTGGCCGGCTCCCGCTGTTCCTCACGCAGCCCGGAAAAGGAAGCCCGGGAGGAGGCTGTGACTTGGTCCGCAGCCCAGGGGACGAGCAGGAATTGAGAGCCGGCCAAGAGGGAGGTTGCACAGGTCCTGTGGTGTGGTGGAGGAGCATGCTCACGGCTCAGTGCTCAGCTCGCCGGGGCCTTTCCCTTCTAATCAAGGTCAGGATGTTCCCAGGCTGTCTCCTGCCCCAGGGACATAATGAGCCGAATACTCCAGCGCTCACCCCAGACACACCGAGGCTCACACACAGCTGCATCCCCGAGGTGCAGCTTCGGCTGCTGGGCTGGTTCCTGCTAGGACTGTGTCCCTCTCCCCACCCTCACACAGAGTTCGGAGTGCTGTGACTGCTCAGGGTGCAGCTCAGAGCTTGCAGGAGGACACAAGCACAACCTCAGAGCACCCTTTGTGCTCACCCTCATCCTCTTTGCCCCTCGCTTCCCCCGAGGCTGGGCATCGCAGCCTCCCGAGAGTCATCCTATTTCAGGAATGAGTCGCTGGCTCGGCCGCGTCTGGGGTGGGATGAGGTTATGCGGGAACGCCGCTTCTCTAGCGCGAGTTGCTACAAAACAGAGGGAAGTGTTTCGGAGGTTGCGCAATATGTACACGGTCACCGCAGCAACAGCGTGTCCACAAGGCATTAGCGGGGCTTAGCTGCGGCTGCTGAGCGGCGCGATCGGGGACCGGGCCGTGCTGTGTCCGTGCCGCCTGTGCCACCGAGCACGAGCTGCGGTCATGCCATGCACGGCACCGGGCACAGGAGCGGGGGGGAAGCTCCATCCTCTGGCAGGAACTTCCTTTCCCCCACCCTGCAACTCAAGGCAGCTCATTGAGATGCTCTCAGGACGTGTCAAAAGCAGCGCAGGAACAGACTCCTACAAAATCATTTCCCAAAGGAAGGTCCTCTTGACTTCAAAGAGGAAGCAAAGAAACATGAGCCAGGCCCAAAGATGAAAGTAAGCACGATGTGCATCCCATGCCAAGGTGGAGGCTTGGAGCAGGCACTGCAGGGCCTGGCACAGCTGCCAGACAGTGGCCAGGAACAATGATATGATTTCAGAGAACTATGGAAAGCTGTTATCCTGCAAATCATTGCTTCTTCCTAATAGAAAGCCACAGTGTCTTGTGGTGGAAACAGCTGGTCCAGGGCACTGCCTCCAGCTGATGGGAAAGTTCACACCCTGGCAAAAACCTTTTATTTAGTGCTGGAGAAGGTGCTTGAGGATGTCAGAACTCAACGTGTCTGCAGTGATGGGGAGATGAAGGCATGAGGACTTCCACTGTCAGGACCTTAACCCAGCTCTCTTATGGTCTTGGGCTGAAGCTTTTGGTCATTGCAGCCCTCTGGTGCTGAGCCCAGGACTGCTCTGGCCACATGCTGACTCTGCACCCTAATGTGACTCGTTACTTTTGCTTACTGCCACAGGTCTGCTATGGACATTCCTCATGCAGAGCAGCAGAAATGCCACTGGCACTTGAACCTGCAGGGTATCAGCATTAAAGGCCCAAGAGGACAAAAGCAAGGTTGAGAAGGAGAGTCCAGGAGCTAAAACCGTCTCAGCCTCACCATTTTCACTCTTGGGTGCTCACTGTGCATCTTCAACAGCGCTCCTTGGACGTGGTTGTGACAAAAACATAAACCCCAGCCAATTTCAATCACCATGTGGCACACACGATCCTCCTGCTGCCCTTGAGGTTTAAGAGATCAGAGTCCAACACTGGCAGAGCTGCGAGCCCGTCCTGCTGGAGCCTGGCTCTTGGCTCAGCACCCAGCTGCTCCAACGCACGGACACAGCCTTGCATGTTTGGCAGCCTTGAGTTATTCAGCAGAGTGGAGCAAATGTTCCAGCTGAAGGCAGCAGAAAGATGTCCCTGGACATCTGATAGTCCAGGAAACCCAGTTCCCCTCAGCCCAAAGAGCACAGCAGCTTTTCTGCAGCACAATGCAGAGCTGGCTGGGCTTCCTCCCTCTGGTACTCACCCTGCTCCAGCACAAAAACCAGGCTGGGTTACACAGCTCAGGGAGAAGGTGGTCTGATCCCTACCCCTCAGGGAAGACACTCCCATCTAACATCCAAAAGGCCCTGTGGAGAGCGGACTGCTGTCACCCCAACACCAATTACAGTGCTGAGCCTCTCCCAGAGGCTCAGAGAGAAGTGAACCAAACAGCCTGGGGATTATCAACTGGGTAGAGTCAGGAATGGCTGCAAAAGAAAGGATGAAACTATTTAGCAAAGAATATATAAAATTTTATTGTGGCCAGAGCTACCAAAGAGCTCCATACATGATTTTGGGACTGATTCTGCATGGACAGAGTAAGAAAACACACAAGGGCTGCTCAGGGGCACCTGCTGCAGAGGAATTACCAATGCTTTCTGGTGGAGGGACAGCTGGCCTTGAAAAACCATAAGCATTGCTGCAGGATGTAGTTTCCTTGGATGAGAGTGCACATGAGGAGAAACAACAGGAAGGACTTTGTCTAACAGGGACCCATTGGTGAGCAATCCCTGGTCTCTGCAGACACCCAGTGCCGTGTCTGCTGGTCCACACTCACCTGCTTTTCCAAAGGGTCACACCGCCAGCGGGTACCACTGGCCACAGCAGGCAGGAGAGGCACAAGGAGTGTGACCAGAGGCCAGCCCTTCTTGCAAACTGAGACAAAATGACTTCAACAGCTACACAAGACTTCACTTTTTCTGATCAACAGATTGTGCAATTTGATAAAGAGTCAAAGCTCCTCATCCAGTTCTTTCAGGAGACAGAAATCAGACAAGAGAAGAGTGGTAAGGCAGCCCTTTAAAACATCTCAAAGTCTTTCTCCCGGGCTAGTCTCTCCCATCAAGGCTGGAAGTCCAGCCTGCCTGTCCCGTGTTGACTTGGCCCAAAGAACCTTAGTCCCCAGATCCCCTGTCCTGCTCTGACCCAGTTCCAAGGAATGCTCATAGACTGAGCTAGACAAGGGGAGAACAGCTTAGCTTGACTCTCACAGCACCCTCCTTTGTCCTGTCCTTCCCTAACCTGCACCCACCGTCGCCTGGAGAAAGATCAGTTGTGCCTTCCATGCATCAAAACATTTGGAAGGGTGATGAAGACTCCCCTGGCTTCCTTTTCTTTGCTGGTGCACCTGTTTGCTCACAGCACCAGCAGTGTGCTCTGCTGGGGATGTGTCTGGAAATGTGCATCCAACCATGCCAGTGCTGCTGCTCAGGGCTCTGCCAAATCCTGTCAGACATGGCCTTGCTCATGGCAAAACCCATGGAGATGTGTGTGTAGCTGCCATCTGGGCTCTGAGATTAGCTGGCTGCTAGGCAGATCTGGGCTTGCTGGAAGCCCAGCCTCAGCACTCAGCCAGGAATCTGGAACGGGGCATGCTGCTTGGGGAAGCCACGAGGGCAGGGAGAGCACAGGTGCTGTAGGATGGCACCCCAGACAGCTCTCTGCAGCTCACCCCCAGCACAGGGTGCTGTGGCTCAAGGCACTGGCCACGTGCCCCACTGTCTGCTGTGGAATCTTTCTGCACTACACACACGCCAGGCTTGGCTGTGGACTAATACAGATCTGGCAGCCCAGGAATTGGAAAGGTTTCAGGGCCTGCTGTATCCCAAAACTTCTGATGAGAATGCTGCACTGTGAGGCACCCCAGACTGCTGGGAAGGGAGAGCAGGTCAAACTATGCTGCCTTAAAGAGAACGTGCTGGTGGTGGACTTGGCTTGAGGGTGCACAGTGGAAAGCGGTATAGGGATGGGGCAATCCTGAGGTTACTCCCTGACCACCTGCTGAAGCCCCTGAGCATGATCCAAAGACTGACAGGGTGTAGGCAGATGGGAAATACAGCTTTCAGGGTGCAGGGAATGGCAGAGGTGCAGCCGTGTTCTTCCCATACACTCTGCTGGGAAGTTACTGCAGTGCCAGTGTGCAGAGGGCCAAGAGGGGTTGGTTCCCAGAGAAAGCACTTGAGCTCTCTTGAGCAGGTCTACCTCAGGTTTGCCACCTTGCTGCCTCTTGCCTTTGGCTGAGGATGAGAAACGTCCCACTGCAGCCTGACAGCACGTGCACAGTGAGGTGTGAGTCCTGTAGGCCTCTACACAGCTCTAATGCTGCTCCGAAAGGCCATGGCTTTGGAAGGATGATCCCTAGGCCGTTGTGGTGCTCGTCCTTATGTCCTTTGAGCATGGATCATGTGTGCCCACATGCTGCTTGCTGGTGCATTTTCTGTGGTCAGGCTCGGACGTGCTCTCACTGGGCTGGGACTGAGGGACAAGAGGTTCTCCACTGCTCTTACTTACAAACACAGCAGGAATCTTAGAAAAAAGTTCCAGGTCTCGTTCCACGCATCTGTCCTGCTGGCAGCTTCTCCTTTTGACCTTGTGCTCAGAATACAGATTCTTCTTCCTGACTCCTCTGGGATTGTCTGTGGACAAGGGATAATGTTGAGAGTTGCCTGAGTTATTCTTAGGAGGCCCTTGAAGGACCGCACTCCCAAGGCGAGTCTGAGCCACAGGAATCTCATCCATGGACTCAGCGGACTCTGAGTGATAGTCAGCAGGGGGTCCTGCTGCCTGGATGAGGCCCATGCTGCTGGGGGACACAGCAGCTCTCAGAGGAAAAGCTGGCACTAAGAGGTGAAGGCTGTGGGAAGGTGAGGTGGCAGCAGCCGTGGCTGGGAACTCTGCAGATGGAAATAAAGGGAGAAGAAACCTTAAGGAGGGAGAGATCTCTCAGCCCCACAAAGACATCAACAAGCCCAGGAACTCTGCTATGGCTGATCCACTAGTGTTAAAGCAAATCATACATATATTTATGCAAAATTCAGCAGAGAGGCTGACTGGTGCACTCTCACCTGACCGGGGATCTGGGAAGGAGGGCCGAAGTGTAGGAAGTGCTTTAGATCCGCTGTCCATTGCTGACGAAGAAGCTTTCTGCATTTTCTTTCTTCTTTTCTTCTGTTGCTGTGAAAGCAAATGGCCCAAAAGAAGGGAAGTCACTTCACCAGCCCAAAGTAAGAAGACAAGTTTTTTACTTGTAACCTCTTTTTAATTCTTCCTACTTTGAATAACGAGCACTAGGTATAATCAAAGTCCAAGAATATTTTACTGTTTAAGACAGAGCTACTACAAAGCAGTGATAGAGAGCAGGCATTTAGTGAACACGCACACATTATCTGCATACAGCGACTCTCTCTGTGAAGGTACCTTTAAGCTGTTGTCTCACAGTGGTGGGGGTTCTACGAGACACTGGTCACTTGCATTTGTAAAGCCAAACTAGAAGAGGGGACCAAAACTCACACAGCACAGGACGTCCCAAGAAAGGGACAGTCCTTGTCCCAAATACAGTATAGATGAAAAGGAATTTTTCTTACCATCTAGGTGGCAAGACTGATTAATACGCTTGGAGATTCCAAGCACTACCACCTGCCATTTGAGCAAGAGGAGAGAGCATCTGGATGCAGATACATGAATATCAGGAGTCGAGTCCAAGACTTTGGAGAGCTGTTCCATATGCTCAAGCTACATATCCACACACATCATCTTTCCCTGGGCAAGTGTTTTATTTGAACATACAAACGGTTGGGTTTTGCTCTACAGAAACATGCAGAGCTTCTTACATCAACAAAGCAGTACAGACAGAGTCCCTGAGCTGCACTGGGGCAGCAAGGCATTGGATTACAGCTGTGTTATAGCTGTGAGCTTATGAGGGGACTGTAAGATAGCTCTGACCATGCCTGTGAGCAGAGACAGGAGAACATCAGCTGGATTTGGTGACCTGCAGACGCACCCTGAGGGGAGGCAGAGCCCGTGTGAGCAGGGGGTAAGCTCAGCCTGCTCTAGAGTGAGCATGCCCAGGCACCTGGGTGGGTTGTCAGCAGCAGGTTGGGTGTGTGGCAAATCCTCCTTACCTGAGAAGGGGCCACAGAGTGAAGAGATGGGGACTCAGGGGATGAGCTCTGCTGGGGGTCACCTTCTTGGTTATGGACATAGAGCTTTGGAAAGCTAAAAACACAGCAGACACACAAGGTGATTCCCTAAGACAGGACTTCAGTCTGATGCCCTCTTTGCCTGCACATACAGATCAGGTTGATCACAGCCTCCTCTGCCTTACACAGCATTCCCAGCAAAACTGCAAGGGAACTTTTCCTGCACAGTTGTGCAAAATAAGAAGGAAATCCTCAGGGACACAAGTTGACAGGAAAGGACTAATTAAGAGACAAGGATCCTGTTTTCCCCTGAGTGCTGAATGCTTGCCTGTGTTATAAACTTGTAACTGTTGGGATGCATCTCTCAACAGCCTGAAATCATGCAGCTAGAATGAGCTCAATATAGGAGTTACAGGACAAATCAGGCAGCCTTTAAGTAATTTTAATATAAAACAATTAATAGAAACTGGTTTCATATAAAATATTTAATATAAAACAGCCTAAAGAGAGTATTTTAGGAATGCTATTTTCCCTGGAGAGGGAAGGTAAGTATTCCTGCAGGTATCTACCCTCCTGAAACTCAAAGATTTCACCATGCCTTGCTCAAAACACTGGTGCTCCCTATCCTTCTAAGTACTTTTGTCTTAGGGCCCATCAGTGACCTTGATAACAATTTCCCATTCACCACACATGCTGCTGGGAGAATCTTACCCTTGACTCTCCTCACCTTTTTCCTGAAGTTACTGTTGAGAATTCCTCTACTTGAATTCCAGGGTGTGTATAGCCGGGATTACCTGCCAATAAGTCTGCTTCCTGGAAAAAAACAAACAACATTTTCAGACTAATAGGAACACAGAGGAGAGAAGAGGGATTTTCATTACAAATGTATTCTTTCTCCTCATGCCAGACCTCTTTTGTCCTTACAGGTAGCACAGCAGGAATCTGCTGCTTAAGAAGATGGAAACCCAAGACTGGCACAATTAGAAGTCCTTGATTCATTCATTTAGTCCAGCCAGTATTTCATGTGACTCAAAACCAAATCACACTTACAGGGATCAGCTTAGTCATTTCTTGGAACCGCATTCAAAACACCACTTAAAGCTTCCATTAGTTACACAGCTCAATCTGAGGAGCTAGGCAGTGAATGCAAAATAAGTCTTTTAAATGCAAAATGGAGGTGAGAAAGATGGAAGCATGCAATCTACAGGAAAAATAATAAAGTGTTTTCTATTTCCTGTGTGACCCTGTATGGTTAAGACCTGCTGATTTTTAAAAATGAGTGTGATATATTGCTTATTTGCCTCAGGTATAGATGAGCTCAGAGTAATGACGGCTGAACTTGAAAATTGCATATTTTCAGAAACAGTGTAAGAATAAACCTCCTAAATCCAAGTGCTGCATTACAGGGAAGGACCCCAGTTCTCCCTCAAAAGCACCCAGTTAAGATGCTCAGAGTACCAAGGGATGAAGGGTATGAAGCCCTGTTATCAAAAAAGGATAAACCATGCTCAGAAGAACCTTGACACGACTTATCAGCGGCTCTTAAACTTGAAGAATCATCAGGAGAACTTCTTCATAAATATTTCAGTGTGTGGTGACTATAAAGATATTTTAAAGTAACTTTTAGTTAAGATGGAGGGATTTAAAATGTGATAGGCATTAGCTTCAAAAATAGCTAAAACAAGCTTATGAAGACCTATTTTTCTGAACAGCCTGATCAGCAAATTTGAGAAAATTAAGTCAAAGTTGGACACGCCACAAATGGGCTCCTGAGAGATCCAGGGCCTCTGCACTTCAACAAATTCATAAACAATCAACAAAAGAGCAGAGCAGTGAGAAGCCTGGTGATGACACTCCCTGATGGAAGGCATTAAAAATGAAAGCCAGCCGCAAAGAGCTGCGAAGATCTTTGCAATATTGAATTACAGGGTGGTAAAATGGCACAAAAAATCAATATTGGTAGAAGTAAAAATGGAAAGTGAAGCATGTGGGAAAAGTAGTGTAAGCTTTATATACAAAGCAACAGTCTCTGAACTAGAAAAGAATGCATGGAGCTGCACATTCAGGGGCAGCCAAGAAATCATTTCAGACGTTAGGAATACAAAGGAAAGGCAAATTAAAAAAGAAAAAATTAATAATTTCAGCTGTTTTATAGGTGGTAACATAACATTTGAAGGGAATTGGTTTAGCAAAGACATTACTTTCTGATTTAAAAATTTATCCAAGTGCAAGATTAATAATCTGCAGAAATTTACTACGTGTATTTCAATTAGAACTTGTAACTCAAGCCAGATCTTCACTCATCACGAACTGAACACAGAGTGTGCACAAATGTCTCCTCAAAGCTCCCTGGGGACATTTACAATCAAGATTTACATTCAGGCCTCATGCACCTGAGTCACGAGGGAACGAGACCAGACAGTCTCGTGTCACTGTGAGTGCACAGGCAGGAGATGCAGGTCTTTTCAGAGGGAAGCAGTTAATGGCTGAAATGAGCTGCAGCAGGAGACATCCCACTGCACAGAATAACTGAAAACAATCAGGACTCAATGTCCACAGCACATAAACAGGACTGCAGGACTGGCATTTCAAGGGAGCTTAATAAATGATTCATCTTGAGAATAACATGGACAATTTCTTTCCAAGCAGGGAATGAAAGAGCCTTTCTAAATCCATTTTATTCATTTCAGCCTTCTATAAATAACGTAGAACCAAAGCGGCCACATAAATGAAAGTAAAGCAGTTGAGCTGACTACAAAAACAAATGAGAATCAATCAGTAGAAAATACAATGTTCTTTCACAGTGTGACACAAACTACAGCCACAGCACAGAGTCCAAGCCTCCCTCTGCTCCCAGGCATTTAGCAGGAGAGTCAGAATCCTTCCACTGCAGCGTCAAGACAAGCCACCCTTTGCAGCTGGGTTGTAAGGATTCAGCTGCTGCTCCTGCTGAAAGCAGACTGCTGGACTGACAGACTGCCCAAGTTCTGCCCCCGTGCAAATCCTGGCCACGTTCACCAAATGCCAGCTGTGACCACCCCCAGGTCCATGGTTTACAAGTCCAGGATGGATTCTGCTCCCTTGCCCACTGCAGCTGCCCTTATCAACCACTTCAGTGACAGGAAGTGCCCTGAAGTGCTGTCTGGCTGGAGGGGAAGCTGAATTGAACAGGAAAAAAAAGTTCTTGTTCTAAGGAAAATGTGTCTGTTGCGAGTGTTGAGGCTGAGAGTGAAGACTAAGTTCGTTTCACATCAACATTGGAAGAAAGAAACAATACTGAAAATGTAAGGGAAGCTGAGTAAAATCTGTGTTTAGTATTTAAAATCAAACCTCACCAACCTGAATCAGCTTCCAAAGCAAGTTCAAAGCTTTGGAATGTGAGAAGAATCACATCCCAGCCGGCCTCATATGAAAGCCAGCTCCCTGGCATGAATGCAATTATGCATTAAAGCATAGAGATTGGTTTAGTTTATATTTCTTTGGACTGCAAATGACTACAGAAAAAATGGTTACTTGCACATCCTGCTTTAGGTATGGTAATAGAGGCAAAGGCTCCATGTGTCCAACTGTTTTGCATTTTTTGTGACATCTGAACTACTTAAATGTGCAAAATTAGGGCTTTTACTTTGGAGATCCTACAAGTACCTAAGAATCCTTTATCCTGAACAAGAATCCTTTAACCTGAACATAGCCGAAGACTTAACCACAGACCAACACGGAAAACTGAAGCCAAAACCAACACCCAAGCTTGAATAAGGCTCAAAAACAAGCATTAAAGGGGAAATGCATGTTTCTTCTTAGTCCCTAAAATGAATGAACAGTTCAGACAAAAGTGGGAAGAGGACGATTTCCATTTTATGCTTACAACATGTTGGATCAATTACAAAGGGTTGCAGTGTTCAAGCTAAAGAAGGCTGTATTCAACACAGCTTACAAAAGGCAAGTCACTTGGTGTCCTCCTACTCCAATCTATTTGTTTGTGTTTATCTCTGGTTGCTATGTAAGAAACAAGGAAAATCTGGTGGGTTAACATTTTTCTTAACAATGTTACTGGGCATCATCCAGTCTTTCTTGTTCCCCAAGGTACTAACTGCAGTCCTGAAACACCAAACTCCTTTTCACCCTGCTCCTTCCAGGCTTGCTGCTTCAAATTAACCATATTCACACATATCTAGATAAGAACCAGTGCAGACAGGAGAACATCACTGAATGCCAACATCCCAAATGTGCACAAACACATGAAGTCCACCCCTGTTCAAATACATTTTCAGTATCAATTAAAGTTCAGTAATGAGATGATTACAGCTAATGCTTTATTATTGTTTTAATTTTCATAGTAAGCAAAGCTCTGTGAAACAAAGTGCCAAATATTTTTGTTGTTATGGAAACCACTGTTCAAACTGAAAGTTCAACTTTTCCAAAACAGTAAAAAATATATATGAAAAGCTAGGGACTTCATATTATACAAAACTGAATGAGCTCACTATCCCCTTTACTTTGATAGGGAAGAACTATGGATGAATCCAGAGATCCCAGGATCTCTACACAGAATACTTGGATGAAATTTGTATTTAATTTCTTATGAAATATAAAACGTTGTATAGTAGATAAGTTACTTGCATAAGATGAAAAGTTACACATGACTGAGAATCACAGAATAATTTAGACTAGGAAGAATCTCTGGAAGTTTCTAGTTTAATACCCTGCTAAAGTCAGTATGGAATGTGTACAGTCAAAATTTGAGTTAATTCGATAATTTATTTTGCCTTGTAGCAAAATAAATTACACTGAACCTCTCAATTCAGAGCCTGATATATCTGCCTCTGCAGAGTCTAGCAGCATTTAAGAGCTTGTAGAACTCTTTTTACAGAGATATAGATCAACATCATGGTAATAACAAGGACCATTATCACTATACAGACTCATTTCAAAGAAAAGCAGGTATCGGGGTCATTTCTGAAAAGCTGGTGTCCTTCTCACTTTCTCAAGATGGTTAAATTATTGGTATTATTAGCTGCTCAATGATTAGCCCCAGTTTCTCCAGCCCAGGAGCCTGTCTCATTTGAAGTCATGACACAAGCCCCCAAGATGTGCAGTGCCACCCAAACAGATGGTCCTGTCCTTTTCAGGGACAGGATTCCTCCCACTCTTCAGTCACCTTCATTCGTGCTGAGCCAGGCATTTATGTGACTGTTTGGTGAACAGAATGGGAGGGAGCTGGGCCAGCTCAACTATTTTTTTAATAAAGTTTATTGTTGCTCAGATGAGTTCCCCCACCCTGTCCTAATGAACAGCTGTGCTGGCAGAAGAGACGAGATAGTGCAGGGCCCAAAACAAGTGGTGGAGGAAGAGAGTGGGTGGGACTGATTCCTTTGAAAGCAGTACTTGCTTATACCTAAAGTGCTCATGGAATTACAGGCCTTGCACTCTCTCACATCCTACTCAACTCCATCAAAGTACCTCTGAAGTCTTATCTCTAGCAACTGCCTTTAAAGTATGGAGCTCAAGAAAGTAAAGCAAAGTTTACACTGCAAACAAGCAAGGCTGTTTTTGAGAAATGGACGGGAAGTAGGATGAGTACCTGACTGGGTTTCACTTGGGAGGAACAAGACTCCTGTTTCTTGTCTACTTTGTCTGGCTGCTGCTGGGGACGCTGCTGCAGGATGTACTCGTACGTAGTCAGCTTGTGCCACACTGAAAGGGAAGAGAGACCTGTCAGCACAGGAAAGGCCCCTCCCTGACTGCACTTATACAAACAGGCTGGATAACTATACAATCAAATAGTAACTATAAACATGAAGAAACGGATAATCTAAGCCAAAAGTACCTGTGCACTGTACATCCTACTATATCCTTTACTGTCACCATCACAATGCTTTCTTATAGTCTTGCTGTTCTACAGTCTCCTAGAATGATACAGCCATCTATACTGTAGTAATTTGTTCAGTTCAGAGCAAATCCATTATTCATGCCCAACAGGGGTAAGATCTGTGCTGTACCAAAAGCTCGGTGAGCAATCAGAAGGCATGTGGTGCTAAATGGAGAGAAGAAACTGAGCAGGTTAGTGTGTCCTGTAGTGACTGAGACACTTAATGTGCAAAACAGCGAGCATCAAATGCACAGCTTGCTTCGTGCCAAACAGATGTGCCCGGAGTTCACATGTCCCTGACTTTATGAGCTCTCCAGGTCCCCATGCAAACACATCTGCTTCCATCAATGACCAAAAGCATGTGACATTTCTGAGCAACTTGGTTTCTTCATGAGACCCAAAATCTTATCAGAGTCCAAAACGCAGACTATTCTTCCCATAATGACCTTAAGTATTTTTAGAAAACAAACCCCAGAAACGGATTCTGAAGGGTTTTAGTGCACAGCCTGGTGGTTATTCCTCCTGTTTTACAGAAGCACAGCAGTTAAAGCAGATGCCTAGGATCATCTGGACTAAAATCCTCCCTCTGCCTGAAGACATTTATATCACTGATATCTTACCTCTCAAAACCATGCCCTGAACACAGGACTACTTTCACAGAGAAGTGGGGGAGAGCAGAGGAGAGGTGCCCCTCTGGTAAAGCAATCACCTTATGAAGAAATAAAAATTCAGGATCCATTGGGCCAGGAAGAGAGAACATAGAAGTGAATGTGAGTCTGCAGCCAAGTGATTACTTAACAGGGATAGTGCAGGGTGCTGGCAAGTGCTCCTAGAATGGCACCCTTTGCTTTCTTTGAAAAATAGAATATTGCTTCATAAGCAAAGGCCTATCAACCATTTTTACTTTAGATTTTGTTGGTTTCTGAATACTTACAGTGTAACTTTCAAAATATTTTAATAGAGCTATTTAGATAAAATACTGCATTTTTTGGCCAGATAACACTGCAGCACCTAACATGCAAAATATAATCACAGTCTGTGAATAACCCTATATGCTTTCCTATATTCCCTAATATTTCTTTTTATTTTGCCATCAGCCTCTTGGTATCGAAGAAAAAAAAATATCCTCCCTTGAAGCTTCTGAAATGCCATGCTTCACCAAATGCCTCCAGAACTGAGTCTGAATCAAGACTAGTAATTTTGAATACACAGACCTACTATTTTGAGAATAACCTACTTCCTTTGAGTGATCATAGTGAGTAATTAAAATCAGGAGAGTAACTCTGAAATTTTCACTGCACTTGTAACAAAGCTAGATGCTAAATTTTAACAGTCATACCTGACTTAGGCCATTTTTTTATGGCAAGCCTAAGGACAGTACCACTCACATGGGTGCTATTTAATTTCTGTAATTTAATTACTGAAAAACAAAAAGATGTATTAAGAAATACTGACCAACAGTAATTACCCTGGAAAAGTGTATTTCTAGTCTCACTGTCTACCTTAAAATATTCAGAAGAGACTATTGACAATTACAGGTATGAAATGAGAGGAGTTTAAGTTCAGATATACTTTGTCTGTCTCCCTGAAACACAGCAGTAAGTGCAAATGCAGTGGTAAGTGCAATGCATACTCACATGCAGCACACAATCAAGGCTTCAGTGTGGTGACACCCCTCCCTTAAAGCAAGGGCTTACACACTACATTCTGCACAGCTGGGAAGAGTTTCATTAGGGCAGCAGATTATAACATAATAAAACGTTAAAAACATTAGCAATAACTGTTTCCAAATAAGATGTAAGATAAAGATTTAAAATTGGGCCAAAAGTAGAAGTTAATTTGGCTCGAAATTTATTCGGAAAGAGGAAAAAGAATCACCCCAAGACAAGAGCAATCCCCAAGCCCAGAGCAGAACCAGTGGCCCACACAGAGGTTTCCGTCTGGCAGATAAAGCAGGTCACTGTCTCAGGCAGGGAGCACCCTCTTGTGGAAGCTGTACACAAGGACAGGATAAACACCACTCGGGACCAAACACAATAATCCTTTTTCATTCAGAACAAACCTTCCTGGAGCTTTGTTATGCTTTTTGTCTTTCTACAGTGCTAGATCAACCTTTCAAATCTCCAGGCAGTGGCATTAACCCAGAAAAGCCAACTGTCAATTCTGCCAAGGAAGTAAAATTGCAGGGTGCCCAAATTTCAGTCAAGCTCGAAGAGGCTCTAGAAGAAAATGATGGTCAGTGTCCTCACTGAGTGCACTGTCCATGCCAGCTGAGGAACACTCACCTATCGAACACCACACTTCAGCAGTGCAACTGTTTTGCTTCTGGAGTCGTGCTGGTTTCTGCTGACCTAGTTTGTGTTGGCATCTGCAGGTCTGTTAACTGAGAACCTGAAAATTCCTCCAAGGATCCTCTGTAACTGGTGTCCTCACTTCTCTTCCACCACATCCCTTCTTCCCTAGTTCTGGCACCACCAACTACTGCAAATGTAAGATCTTTCCCTATCATGACCTTCATCAGCAGCCAAAAAACATTGGCTTAATTTTAAACGATGGCTGAAAAAACGTTTTTGATGCCCATCTCTACATAAACAAACATAAATATCCTTTCTTGACAGAGCAACAAGCAGTAGATCTAAAGAGGAGCCTTTCTGAAAGCCTCTTCCTCTGAATTCCACAAGTCTTCTTGTATCAATATGGCACAATTTCCATAAAGGGACCTTAACCTGGGTGGCAGTGCTTCAATCAGAAATTAAGCTCAGTACATCCACGTTTCTCTGAGGTAAGGGAAAAACAGGCTCTCTCACACAACAGAAGCACTGGGGAGCACAGTGAGCAGACTCACAAAGGCCATATGCAGAGTCAATCTGAATCTGCCATCGCTGGCACCAAGCTGAGACTGAGCTGTTCATCCCACTAGGCCTCTCCAATACCCTCTCATGTGCTTTCAGTTTCAGGATAACATAGCTTAAACATGGCTGCAGAGGCCCAACACAAGCTCCACACGACACATGCACTGATAAGCCTACCTGGTACTGGGGAGAAGTCAGAAATAGAATGTTAAATCCCAATTTTGTACATTTTCAATTGCAGTCTTGCACGATGGGTGTGTATTAGTGACACGGGTGAGCACACACTGAATGCAGGATGAGTAGAAGATAAGCAAAAATGAAATGAGGGTGCAGGTGACAGGAACAAAATACCTACAGAGATAGATGTGAAAGGTCAGGAGGTGGCCCAGCAGGATCATGGTCACTAGGCTCAGAAGAATAAAAATCCCAGCTGTGACCAAAATGGCAGGTGCCCGAGTCTCAACAGGAGATGCAGGAAGAAACACAAACCAGCGGTCCATGTGGTTCCTCAAAGCTGTCAGACAAAGAGAGTTGGAGGTAAGTAGATTGTCCAGGTATGAATTATCTCTAAATAAACTTTACAGCTGGAAATCCTGTTAACTCAAAAGTAGCTGCAGACCCATTGTGCACTGGAGGCCTCAGAAATCTGGTGCCTGCAGGGCTTTTAGGAAGAGCAATTAGCCCTATAAGGAAAGACATTTCATCCAGCGGAGCAGAGATACTCTAACAGAAATATAAAATTGAAGCAATAAGTAATGGAGCTCCTCCTCAGTGGAAGAGCTCACAGAATCCAAACCCCCATCAAGACATGCTGGCTGATTCCCAGGATGCTCATGTGAAGCACTGCTGTACCATCAAAGTGCTGGTCAGAGCGAAGCACCGTGGGGTCAACGAAGAACTCCACAAAGACGTAGAAAGCGACGAGCAGCAGAAGCCCCAGGCCCAGAATGGCAGACAGCACACTATTCAAAAAGAGCCTGCCAGGAAAGGGAGAGGTCTCAGTGGCTTCAGCAACATCACACATACAATTCAATATCCCAGCCTCTAATAAAGATAGAGATAGAGACAGCTATCTCAAATTACTGTCACGCTCTCTTACACTTATGATAGATACTGGTGAACAGCTTCACTTGTTTTTTGTTACTCTGAGGGACTAAACTGTGGCCCTTTAGTGCAACCATGGTTACAAAACAGTCAAGTATATCTAGGACAGACAAAGAGCTCCCTGCACAAAATCTGAAGGCAATGTAACATGGCACCCAGCAACACCACCACTTTGCTTTCCAGGGGGTTTAAGTGCAGGAAAGTAAACTGAGAAGCATCAGTGATAGTCTCCTTATTCTCATCTGAAACCTGGCATGGATTAGAGGTCCTTATATGCTGCTGTGACTCCTGCCAAGTGGCAAGTCTCGTAGGGAAAGCACATGATCTGGATACAGGTTGTTTCAAATTGGAACAGCACCATCATGGTTCCATTCCTACTCCAGCTCTCAGAAGCACTAAGGACACCCAATTAACATCCTGTAAGCTCTTTCTAATACTAAATAATAACTCTCTGTTCTCTGTTTTTACTTACAGATGTTCAGCTACAACATTCTGAGTTTAGGAATTTTATCCCTGGTTATTTGAATGTCATGATTATGCTTGTATTTTCCATCTAGTTTTCTCATGACTGATTCTATTCAGCCAGGGGATAAAAGAAAAGTGGTTCTGCGTGGCTAAGTACAGACTGGACTGAGATACAGGAGAACCTTGGAAAGAGAAGGAGCACATTATTGATGCAGTATTGTGCTTCTGTCACAATACCAAGCTCTTACCAGTAATTCCTCTCTCCCACACAGTTGTTGAGCCACTTGCAGTGATGATCAAAGCCACACACACACTTATTGCAAGTTCCACAGTGCTTTGACTTGGCACTCCTGCCAAAGAAAGGGTGGTATTAGCATGGCAGCACCAGCTCACTACTATGACTTTTCAGTGACTCAAACACAGGGGGATACAGCAGCAGAGATCCTGGTAATAGTGAGTAAACCTTCTGCATCAGGAGTACTTCAGATCCCAAACTTATCTGCCACTGTTGGACCACAATCCCAAACACTACAAAATTTGCCTTTCAATGCACTGCATGACTTTTTAATTTGGAGATTGTTGAATTCTTTTTTGAATCCCTTCAGCAGTTCTTCAGAGCTTGATCTTAATGCCTGCCCTCCAAGCATTTCCTGCTACTGGTCAGCATCCAGCCAGAGACAAGCACACACACACGTTACACACCGTTAGGTAAAACACCAACACTCAGGGAACATGGCACACTACAGCCCTCTCCACACAACGTGAGCAATGAAATAAAACACAGAACCCTGTGCACATTTGACAGAAGGGCCCTACCCAGCTACCTGAACCCTGCCACAGGACGAAGCTTAACTTGCACTGTAGCAGTTCAGGGGCTCTGTTGCGGTGAATGAACCAAACACAAGAATAACCAGGGGGCCACAGAGCCCAGAAAAAGAGGTTTGGTGGGCTGGTTCCAAGGAGTAATACCCCCTCTGTGAGGCTGGGTTCTCCCACTGAATTCCTAGGATTCCTGAGGGGGGCTCGGTCTGCCTGACGGACAGTTGACAGACGCCCCTTGTATCTCCTAAGGAAAGGTAACCAGACCTGTCCCGCCTTTCCCCTCTTCCTATAGGCCCCTGCCCTGTCCCCCCTGTCTCCCTTAAAAGCCCACCCAATCTACTATCTTGCTCTCTTCCCTTCCGGTCCCCTTCGAGGGAGCTCCTACAATAACCCCTTGGAACACCGGCCGAAGGAGCCTCCTCTGCTCATTTGTTTCTGGTCACGCACGGGCTGTCTATAAGCCCCAGGCACGCTGGGCTCCGTGCCCTCCACCACACGGGCTGGGAGGCTGGCTAGCGAGGCACCAGGGTGCCATGGGGTGTTCTCCCTTTGTGTTGGGCACTCCTGGACAAGCTGCTGCCATCTCAGCCCGGCCAGCGTGCCGGCGTACTAATATAGGGCTCAATTTCAAATCTTACAGTCTGACATTAAGGATTAATGGTAAAGTGCAATGGTGAAGAAGACAGAGCAGTAGAAAGCAAAGATACTTACACATCTACATCACAGACATGGCAGTGATGGTTCTCAATGACATGTGCGTGTTGGTTACGGTTGAAGGTGGCCAGAGGCCCCAGATAGTTTTTTTCTCGCACGTTTGCATCTGCAGGATCAATGGAGACTGCAGTAAGATGAACAACTAAATGGTAGATAAAACACACTCCTGGACACTGAAGCACACAGTTAAGGATTTAACACATCTTTTAATCCTTAATACACAAATCCCACACAGATGAGAAATTAATGGCATAGAATCAGAAATTGCTACAGAAGTGATTGCAGCACACTAATCTGAGCTTTACTGATAGAGACGTTTGCCTTATAATAAATATCCTCTGGAAAAAGATAACTAAATGTACCGGAACGTCCCTCCTCATTATGTACTATTCTGCCTTGCAGAAGTGTCCTTCCTAGCCCAGGGTGTTTTTAAAAGTTACGTTTACTTACCAGAATCTGACCCCAAGTACAGACTGCTGACATAGGTCCAAGTCTCTTAGTCCATACAGACTGCTTGGAAAGGAGAGTGGTTAAGGCTGTGCACATGCCCTTTCACTAGACCAGACTTCCAAGAAAAAAAAGGTCACATCAAGGAAGTAGTATTCATTACGTTGCTTTCCTTTTCCTTAGTCAGAATCCCAAGGAAGAGGAGCACACCTTTAAAGTAGGCTCCTACAGGAGATCCAGGATTTGTCATTGTTTCTATACACCCAGATGTGCACATCATTGATCATACTGAGACCTATGCAAAATAGATGAGTGTAGTAAGTTAAAAAAGGAGGCCTTTGAGAGGTCCAGCTCACCGAGCTCTGATGGCTGGTGAAGCAGATCAGGAAGGGATTTGCCTTTGACACAAAAAAGACATTAGTGCTTTATTAACTGGAAATAAAACTTGAGGAAATATTAATCTGTTGAATTAAGAGTAACTTTGCATTGCATTCTGAAGATATTTGGTAGACAAATTCACAGAGTTTGAACTGTGATAATATCAAGGATTTGAGCAAGCTAAGTAGATGCAACATCACTGAGCTAATTACATTAATGTCTAAATCATGCAGGTGTAAAAACTGAAACAATCATAAACAAAATCATCCCAAACATATTAAAGACTTAGAGGCATCTGTGTCAGATGTATAAATTATTTAAGTGCACATCCCATCTCTTTAGAACAAGGCCTGGTCTTGAAAAAGTTACTTCCCTGGCCACAGGTGATAGTAGAGATGGCACTGGGAGCACTGGGGTCGCTCCCCAGCTGCTCCAGGCAGGACAAGCCAAGTGTCCTCAGATGCTTCTCCTCTAGACCCTTTCCTGTCTTCGTTAGATGAGTACTAAACTGCTGCTCAAGACTGTCGCATAAGAGACCTCTCCTGTGAGGTTCACACCACACCGCCTTGTCTGTCACTCCCGGATTTTCTACTGAATACAGGAGAGTGCCAAGGGAGAACATCCACTGTGAGCCATCGCAAGCAACCCACCATACAACCAGGAGCATGTAAAGCTGCCTTTCATGACTCACCCAGTCAGCACAGAGAGGTGGGGCTGCCTTCACAACAAGGATGTCTCAGGAAAGGCTTCTTGCATATGACTTCCCTCAAACCCTGCAGCACACTTGTAGAAGAATATAAAGCAAAGGAGACGCATAGGCAGAAGCAGGCAGCAGCAGAGCATTGGAGGCAAAAGTAGTAACCTTAATGAAGAGTGATAAAGGAGACAAGCAGAACATCAGTGACCTAAAGTGAGGATCTCAAAGCAACTGGTTTTTACAGTCAGGAGAAGATCAAGATGATGATTACAGTTCAGAAAAATATTCTGGCTCGGGTGCTTTTCTCCTATGCTTTCTGGGCTACCTAACAAGTACTGTTAAACCCCCAGCCACGGTTTGTACCAGCCCATGTTCCCCTCTTGATCCAAGGATACGATATAACCAGCGGGCAGCCAGTGGCGGGGCAGGAGGGGAACCAGGATTCCAAAGCCAACCAGCGCAAAGAAGAGGAACAGCAGCCAGGCAATGATCTGGAACAGGTGCAGGGGCCAGCTCCAGCCATTTCTTCGAGCACGTTGGACCTTCACCTCAGGGACAGCTTCGCCCAAATCCTCTGGAGCTATCTTATTATGAGGTTTATTACAGATATTCATCTACAGAAATCGAAAATGGAAAACAAAAAGATGTGATACAAAAGTACTGTGACTGAGCCCTGGTGCTGGAGATACGCTCCAAGGTAGACAAAGTTAGAGAGACTAAAATGATGACAGACGTGAAGAGAAACAGCTCTGAGCTCAGAAGCAATTTCTCCTTTTTTATTGAATACTGCTTTTCACTTGTCAGAGGGCCAGCAGAGTTTCTAACAACTAAGAGCTAGGCTGCTCTGCTTCACGGAAGACTAGAGATACCAGGGAGAGCAAACCAGGCAGTGGATCAGGGGCAGCATCACAAAGCCAGCACAAAGGAGCTCTGCTGGACCTGAGCTGACTCAAGGTACCTCTGCGCCGCTCTCACCCTTCCTTAGTAACTAAAGAGGATGTGAAATTAACGTCTAACATGATAAACAACTTCAATTAGTCTGATTAACGTGCACGGGAGAGTGATGAAAGAAAAGGAGGAGGTCTCTGGCCCACTTGTGATATTTTTGATAATGGTTCCAGTTCCAGAACAATGCCACGGGGCTGGAAGAGAGCAAGCATGGCAACGTGCTGAAAGAGTGAGCAGGACAATTCCAACCTTGGTATGCCAACAGCCCTTCAGTCCCAGGTGAAGGGCTGGAAATGTGCTTTTGGGTCAACTGGTAGAGGAGTGGGTAAGAATAGCAGATAATGAAATTTATGCTCAACAGCACGGTCTTATCAACAGGCAGGCTGGAATAAAAAATTCCTAACTTCACCCTCTGAAGCATTTAGAAGTACCTGCCTGCATTCATCATTTAAGTTGCTACATGGCAACTGGCTCATCACTGATGAGAAATCATTACCAATCATGTAATCCTTTTCTCATTAAGCTGTTGAAAACTTGCTCGTGCATCACTTTGAGCTACCTGTTACAAAACCCGCAGTGGGTATGCCCGGCACGCCTTTCTACCCAGCTCCAGAAAACAGAGAATATAAAAAACAAGGCATGAAGTCGTTATCAGAGTAGACAGAGAGAGAGGCACCGGGACGCACGGGCAGGCACCAGGGGCCGGGCCGGGTAAGCGGGTTGCCGGGCAGCCACTCTGGTGAGAGCCGCGTAGACCCCTCCCTCACTCCACCACCTCCCACCCCTCACCTTCTCCCCGCAGAAGCGGTTGACAGCGGCCCCGGCCCCGCCTCATGCCCAGGCAGGGCGCGGGGCCCCCGGCTGAGGCCTCCACGGCAGCTCCCGGCGCCTCCGCGGGCCTCGGGCCGCTGGGCCCGTCGCCATGGCAACGGCTACGGCGGCGCGCAGGGGGCAAAACGCGCCGGGCACGATCGTTCCGCGGGAATGCGGGAGGGAGGAGCGAGGCTTCGCCCTACATCAGCCGCGGTGCGGGGTCCTCTCACACCCGGGGAAATCCTACCTACGGCACTCCCCAGCCTTCCAAGGGCTGGCATTCCATACAGATGGGGCTGGAGATGCCCAGAGAGCCAGCGGTGGAGGCTAGTTGTGAGCTAAAGCCATCCCACTCCTGGAAAATTCCATTCCCTATTATATCAACTAGTCTTTATGGCATGAAAATGTAGTATTTTTGTTTATGTATATATATATATATATATATATTCAGATTTACACTGTGACGTAATGAGGCTGCAGAATTTTACTGGGGAGTTTGGAATTTTACTGGAGGCTTTGCAGTGGTTTGTGCTTAAGTAAAATGAAATAAAGGGCACGGAACTAAGGATTGCTTTATCAGTGAAGGGTAAAGGATACCTCTGGGTAACCAGGATAATACAGCATTTGATGGATTTGAAACCCTCCTAGCATCGTCTGGCATCAGTAATTCCAGCAAGACGGATTCCAGGGATGCCTGGATTATGGAATCATAAGATTATCCTGAGTTGGAAGGGATCCACAAGGATCATCAAGTCCAGCTCCTCACCCTGCACAGGTCTACCCCAAAAATCACACCAAGCATTGTCCAAATGCTTCCTCAAGTCTGGCGGATTTGGTGCTGCAACCACTTAATTTCACTGCATCACCAGACAAGCAGCAAGAATACTGGGAAAATAGAATCATAGAATCATTAAGGCTGGAAAAGGCCTCTAAGGTCATCAAGTCCAACCACTAACCCAGTACTGCCGTGTTCACCACTAAACAATGTCCCCAGGTACCACATCCACACACCTTATGAACACTTCCAGGGATGATGATTTCGCCACTGCCCTGAGCAGCCTTTCTCAGTGCCTGACCACCCCTTCTGTGAAGAAATTTTCCCTAATATCCAATTTAAACCTCTACTGGCACAACTTGAGGCCATTTCCTCTTGTCCTATCACTTCTAAGCTGGGAGAAGAACCCGACCCCTCCCAGCTCCACTCTCCTGTGAGAGAGTTGTTGAGTGATAAGTTCCCCCCGAGTCTCCTTTTCTCCAGGCCAAGCCCTCCCAGCTCCCTCATTAGCTCCTGCAAGACAGCTCCTCATCAGACTTGGGCTTTAGACCTTCCCCAGCTCTACTGCCCTTCTCTGGACTCGCTCCAACGCCTCCATGTCCTTCTTGTAGCGAACTTTGCAAACTTTTACTGTCATTAGCAGTCAGCGACGCGGGTGTTAGTGTCTAGCCCAGTTGTACCTGGAGGTTTGAAGGGTAGAAGAAAACCTGCGCAAAACCCCTTTCGCGGTGTCCATTTTGGCTGCGACACCTCATGTGCAGGCATAAATATTTACCCGAAATTCCCCACTTCGCATCCCAGCCCATCGCCGCAGTCGGCACGGGCCAGCTGCGGGTTTTGGTGACGCAGCCCTGCCACCCCCCAGCCCAGCCCGCACCTCTGCTGCCCCTGGGGAGGCTTTTCTGCCTCGCCCAGCGGAGCGGCCTGCGGAGCCTGGCTCCGGTGGTGGCTGTGCAGAGCCCGGTTCCAGTGGTGGCCGTGCGGAGCCCGGCTCCGGTGGCCGTGCCGGCGGTGGGGCATAAGGAGCTCTTTATGAGCCGCCCGCGGTCTGCGCACAGCGGCTGCTTTGTGCGAGGGGCACCGGCCGCACGCTCACCGAAGAAGGGCTCTGTGTGCAGAGTGAAGGGCGTCCCGGAGGCGGCGTGTCCTTCGCTCGCTGTCCCCAAAGGCCCTCGTCACCTTTTCAACCCCCAGCCGCTCTCCCTGCGCAGGGGGCTGGCCATGCTGGTGGTGGCAGGGGGTGCCCAGGGAGTGTTGGGTGCTGCACCCCACTTGTTCTCACAGCCCGCCCTCATCGAGATGGGTGTAGGGGAACAGCTCAAGTCCTTGGCGAGCTGGGGAGCTGCAGTTTTGACCAGCCATGTGCTCAGCTCCTGTCAGAGCCGTTGCAGAGGGAAGTCTCCTGGACATAAGAAAGCATGGGCCCTGTCACCATCCCCTGCTCAGCAGTGCCAGGGAATCCTGCTGTGCTTTCCAGGCACTGCCGCGGCAGCTGAGGACAGTCTTGGCTGTGCAGGATCTTCAGGGCAGCATGTGGGAAGTTTTCCCTGCCCATGGCAGTGGAGTTGGCACAAGATGATCCATTTCAACCCAAACTATTTTGAGATTCTCTCTTCAGCCCATTTCCCATTTTTCTGTTGGGGGACTCTTCAGCGTGGCCCCAGGAACAGTGGTGCTGGAAGGGACATGGACACTGCATGACCCTGAATGGGCTTGGTAGCTCTATTGGACCCCCAAGCCCTGCAAGGTGCCATTAGCACAGCCACCAGCTGTCCCCAGGAGCCTTGCCCCAGGAGCACAAAACAGAGAGCAAGGAGGACACCCTTCCTACAGCCACTTTTCTTTTATTAGAGATTACAAGATACAAGGAGCTGAATCTGCATGCCAAGTGCTGTTGGCTCACTCTGTCTTTCCCCTCCATGTGCCATGTGGGCACAGAAGAGAGGGGCTGGCAGAGGCAGGGACCCCCAGGCTTGTCCTTCCATTGCCCATGGGGTTTTTCCTATAGGGACACAGTTTTTGGTGTGGTAGCTATGAGAAAGCATTATGGAAGAGGGTTATCTCCAATGGGACAAAAACTGGGACCACTGAGCTGAACCTGCTCCACTGCTCCCCGGGAGAGGCCCTGGAATGGCCCCACACCTGCCTCCAAAGGGAATCAAAACACATATGGGGACACAAATGCTGTGACCTTGAAGATGTGCTTGCCCAGGAGGACTTTGTGGGAGAACTCGCTCATCTCCAGCTCCACCTCCAGCGTGGCTGGCCCCACCACGGGGCTGGTGAGCAGCAGCTCTCCCGTCTGCCGGTCCGAGCGCCGCACGGCGAAGACGCCCTGGCCCCGTCCGCCCGTGATGGCGAAGCGCAGGCTGTCACCCACGAAGCGGGTGGTGGACATCTTGAAGAGGACACGGGGCACAGTGCGGTTGGCCTGGAGCGGCAGGTAGTGGAAGGAGATGGAGCTGGCAGCCAGGTGGCAGGCTCGGCTGTCCATGGGGCAGGGGTTCCTCTCGCACTGGCTGCCAGGAGAGAAGGGATGCCACTGCTCAGTGCTGTGGTTTGGCTCTCAGGGAGCTGCCCTCATCCTTGCACACAAGCCCAGCCCGTGCCACAGGCAGCATCTCCAGCCCTGCTGTCGGTCCTGTGGCAGAGCAACCCAAGACAGCCACATCCGAGTGTGCCCAGCATCAGATCTCTGCCTCATCCCTGTTTCTGCCGGGCAAATGTCATGGCTTGCAGGGACGCAGCTCTGGGTGATGCTCTGAGGCTGGGACTGGGTGGGTGCCACAGTCCCAGCTGAAGGCCAGGGACGGAGCCAGATGTGCCTCCTGAAGAGGAACCTGTCAAGATCAGGGATGCTCCTCTATTTGGGTGGCACAAAGCAGTTTAATCCCAAGAGTGGGATGGCTGGGACTGCTGGAAGGCAGCTGATGGCACCACATGGATGTGCAGCAAGGGGAAAACCAGCATCATTCCCCCCAGGCTGGGGCTCTGAGAGGGGCTGGGATCCTGGATAAAGCCACCATGTATTGGGGTGCTCCCACCTGCAGCCCCAGCATCCCAAGACCATCAGGGAGCGTGCCAAGCACACACAAGCACTCCATGTAGCAATTTGCTACCAGTGCTGGCTGGCACTCTCCCTGCGGTCCCTGGGTGACACAATACAGTCCCCAGTGCACAATAGGACCCATCACCCTGGGACAGGGCATGACGCAGCCCCAGCCACACACAGTATGGTACTCACAAGGCAGAGGTCTTGACATAGCTGGTGTTGTGGCGCGGCAGAGGGCACTTGGGGCGCACGCAGCGGTGGCCCCCGAAGGTGTTGATGCAGAGGTCACCCTGGGTGCAGTTGTGCTGCTTCCCAGCGCACTCATTCACATCTGTGGTGGTGACACAGGGTGAATGGGGCTGTCCCCACTGCACCCCTCTTCCCATGGGAGGCTCCCTGCCCTGCACCCTGGGTTCTTACCCTCACAGGCGTTGCGGTCAGCATGGAGCAGGTACCCAGGGGGGCAGAGGCAGCGATAGGAGCCGGGGAGGTTGAGGCAGTCATGGAGGCAAATCCGTGTCTGGGGGCTGGACTGGTAGAGCTGGCACTCATCCACATCTAGGGTGGACAAAGTGGGGAATGGCCAGAGGTCCCATTTCCACTAAGCTTTGGTTCCCAATCCTCCATCATCTTCACCCCCCTTTTACCTTGGCACACGCCACCAGGTCGCAGCTGGAAGCCGGAGTCACAGCTGCAGCGCCGGGAGCCCGAGCGGCCCTCGGCACAGCGGGGCTGGCGGCTGAAGGATGTGTTGCTCAGTGTCACCCAGTCTGCAGGGGACAGCAGGTGTCACATGCTGGGGCATGGGGAGATGGTGGGGGCCAAGGTTCCAGGGGGCTGCCAGGGAACTTCCAGGGGAGACAGGCGCTGCATGGCCAGGTACTGTCCCCATGAGAATCCCCATCCTCCACAGCCCAAACCCAGGCACCTACAGGAGTAGATGGGGCTTTGGCAGCTGGGGCCTGACCAGCCTGGGGGACAGAGGCACGTGTAGCTCTGGCTGCCATCCACGCAGGTCCCACTGTTGGCACACGGGTTGCTGGAGCAGTCATCAATACCTAGGGAGAAGGAGCCTGTGAGCATCAGCTGGAGAAGCACATCCTTGCCCAACCCCAGTGCCCATTGCTGCAGCCTCTGGGCAGAGCAGTGGAACCCCACAGCTCAGGGTGACGGAGGAGCCCGTCAGAAGGGCAGAGCCCATGGCACCCCAACCCCGCTCCACTTCACTTCTGCAGAAGGGCTGGGTGCCACTCCACGTGCGGTTGTGCCGGCAGGCGCGTGTCTCCGAGCCCACCAGCCGGAAGCCAGCGTCACAGACGAAGTGAACTTCATGGCCCACCCGCAGGCTCCGGCCCAGCATCCGTCCATTCAGGGGAACTGCCAGCTGCAGACAGGTCTCTGTGGGCAGACAGACATGGGTGGGGATGGACGTTGCCAGCCTGGAGCCAACCCCAGCCTGACAGGGACCTGGGGGTCCCTTGCCCAGGCTGTTTGCATGGGTCCAGGGATCAGAGCTGGCCTCGCGGGGATGTCACCCATGGTGGTGACCAGCCAGGATTACCGTTGCGTTTGGTGGCTGGTCTCTGGAGGTGGCTCTGGAGGATGGAGAGCTGGTGCCGGAGCCCGCGCGTGCCCCGCAGGTGGGCAGCCTCCTGTGCCACCAGCAGCTTCTGCATCTGCCGCACGACGCTGAGTGCCTGCTGCCGGTTCAGGCATTCCTAGGGGAACATATGGACACCTCAGCCGTCTGCTGGGTTCCTCAGGCACCCAGCCACAGCCTGGGAGGACTCTTCCAAGCAGGCAGCATCTTTGGGGCTGCTTTGGATGTCCAGCCCTGGACAGAGCCCCTTCCCATCCTGGCCGGGGTCTGACCCTGTCTCTGTGTCTGCTCCAGCCTCAGCCCCCGCCTCCCAGTCCTGCTCTGGCACTTGGATGCTGTGGAGAAGCCGCATGCCCTGAGTGCATTTAACACCATTTTGCTGCTGCAGGGGAAAAGCCCCATGACCATCCCCCTGGCCCTGGCAGCTCCACAGGTGCTGTGGCTGTGCCGTACCCCTCACTCTGGGATGGTGGCGGGGTGCTGGGGTGTGAGAGGTGGGTGCTGAACAACCCACAGAGGGAGGTCTGCTGTGGGGCTGGAGGGGAGGGAATGCGGGTCCTTACCTGGGAG
The DNA here is from genome assembly GCA_013398955.1 of Callaeas wilsoni. NCBI lineage: Eukaryota > Metazoa > Chordata > Aves > Passeriformes > Callaeidae > Callaeas > Callaeas wilsoni. The sequence goes on from VWPU01016844.1 coordinate 40,550, forward strand.
CTGCCAAGGGGCAGCTGCAGGATGCCCAGGGCCAGCCAGGCTGGCAGTGGGATGAGGAGCATCACGCCGAGGCTGACTACAGGGGCAAGACGCTGACGGTCCGTTTCTGCTCACAGACGCGTTCCTGCACTCACTGGATTTATCGGCAGCCTGTGCCCATGTGTTTGTTGGTTTTTCCCTTGCCTGAGGCTGAGCTGTAGGAAAGTTTCCCCTTGGCACTGGCTCTAGCCTCTCCCTTCCCTTCCGTTCCGTTCCTTTCCCTCTCTGCACATCAGAGGCTTTGGGGCCTTTCATGTCCCAGGGCCAGCAGATATCGGGGCCAGGCAGTGGCTGTCACGGCCCTTACGGTGGTACCGGCGGTGCAGGGCTCACCACACGGCCAGACCTGGCTCTGGGGCTCCCCAGCACACAGAGATGCAGGATGAGGCTAATCCCGTGCGCTAGCTAAGCCTGGGAAAGTCTCCTGGGAGAAAAGATGACTTTGGGGTCTGTGCAGGGGTTCTGCTCACCAGTGGGGCTGGGGCTACTGGGAAGGGTAGCCCAGGAATGCTGCGGATTCACTGGACTTGGCACAGCTCTGCTGAGGTGAGCTCAGCCCCGGCTGGAGTTCAGAGGAGAACCCCAGGGTGCTGCTGCAGCCTGGAGCTGGGGTGCAGTTGCTGTTAGGGTCTGCATTAATATAAGAGTGAGGGTTAGTGTTAGAGTCAGCATTAGGGCTAGGGATGAGGTTAGCATTAGGGTTAGGATTAGAGTTGGGGTTAGGGTTTGGGTTAGGATTAGAGTTGGGGTTAGGGTTCGGGTTAGGATTAGAGTTGGGGTTAACATTCATATTAGGTTTGGAGTTAGCATTAATTTTAATGTTTTGATTAGCACTAAAGTAATTTGTATGGCTAAAGTCAGGTTTTTTGTTAGGGTTAATGTTAGTGTTAGGACCAGTGCCAAGTGTTCAGATCCGTGTTAGCAGGAGGGTTTGCATGAGAGTTGTGATTGGCATAAGCATTAGTGCCAGGGTTCAGGCCAGGGTCAGGGTAGACTCAGGCCGACGGAATTGAAGCATTTAAAGCTAGGTTTATGCTGACACTCAGCTCAGCACTGACAGCTGGTGAGTAGGATGCTCCCAGTCCCTCCTGCCTGTGGCATTTCAGAATCCTGAGCAGGGATATCTGAAGCCCACATCTCTGCCCTGGGCCGGGGAGCACCTGGCATGGGTTCTAGGACCCCTGTGCTGGGGCAGAGCTCTCATGGTGCTGTTGAGCCCCCTGAGCAGCCTGGGCTTTGGGACCCCTGCCCGACCCCGGGTGCCTGCTGAGACACGGCCCCCTTGGGCCCAGCATCTCTCCCGCCGCCGGCCCCCCGGCTCTTACCTCCTCCCACCCTGTAACCACGCTGCCCAGCTCTCCGGAGCGGGTATTTGGCTTCATGCCTGCAGCGGTGTGTGTTACCTCCCCGGCATGTTTAATTCATGGGGCAGGAGGAAGGCTGGCAGCAGGGGCCCCCTTGCTGCCCCAGCCCCTTGGCTTCCAGTGTCCCAAAGTGGGTGCCGCTTGCGACCCCTGCTCCTGCTGCCTTCACACCCCGACCCCGGCTGGGCAGCGGGGCTGGGGCAGAGCACGGAGGGCTGACCCCGCTGCGGGACATCCCGGCGGGGCTGCAGCCCGGGGCCCCGGGAGTTGTCTGCCACATTCGCTCCAGCGAGCAACTGTTTTGACAGAGCTATTACTCACCCGTCAAGCTTTTGTTCCCGCTGCCCAGCGGTGCCTGTCTGGAGTCCTGAATAGGATCAAATCCTGCAACCAGACACACACACGCACGCAGGAGCGCGCGGCCGAGCTCGCCCCAGAGCCAGGGCTGCTGCGGGGCGGCTCGGCTCTCCCCAGTCCTCCCTCCGGAGCTTGGGGCTCTGGTCCCCCCATCCCAGGACCTACATGAAGCTCTTGGTCCTGCTGGTTTGCAGCCTCCTGGTGTGGAGGGTGGGTGAGACGAGGTCGGATGCTCCAGAAAAGTTGTCCCCGCTGGCTCCGGGAGGTAACTGGGAGAGGGGCTGCCTCTCCGGCAGCAGGGCTGGGAGGCAGCTGGTTTGGGGGATGAGTGCACCCTGGGCGCCGTCCCCTTGGGCCAGACCAGATGTGAGGGGGACTGGGTGGGTGGTGGGCACTCAGGGATGGGAATGGGGGGCTTGGTGGGTGATGGGGGCTGAGGATGGAATGGGGCTGGGAGAAGGGGCATGGACTTGGTGATGGGATGGAGCTGAGGGGCTCTGGGGCTCGTGTTGCAATGAAACCAGGGGACTCTGGAGCTGATAATGGGATGGAGCTAGTGATGGAATGGGGCTGGGGGTCCCGAAGCTGGTGATGGGGGCTAGTGATGGGTCTTGCCCAATGGGGTCTGGATCCTGGCAGGACAGAGGTGGGGGGGCACAGGGGGTACATTCCTGGCAGTCTCAGCCCACCCGTGCGAGACAGGGGCCCAGCGGGCTGCCCCCCCCCCGGCCCCTTGCCCCTTTTGTGCTCCCAGCCCAAAAGCTCTTTCTTCTCTCCCCTCAAGTCTCCATGGAGACCCGGGTGCCTTCCCGGTATCCCCGGCTGCGGTTGGATCCTTCAGAGGGAATTCCCACGGCCTCCTGAAGGGTCCAGCCGCAGCCAGGGATACGGGGAGGGCACTTATACCCCTCAGCCCCCTTGGCTTCATCCCTATCCCCTGCTGTCCCCCCCAGTTCTCAGCATGAAGGAGACCTTCCTGGTGCTCTCACTGCACAACAAGTTGCGGAGCAAAGTGCAGCCCCCTGCTGCCAACATGCAGAAGCTGGTGAGCCTCCTTGCAGGTCCCGTGTCCCCCATCTTTGATGTCACATCCACCTCCCACTCCATGCCCAGGGAGGTGGGCAGCCTATGGGTGATGTAGTTTGCTAACACGCTAGTGAAGCAGAAGAACTGGCTGGTGTGGGGCCCTTGGGGAAGAGCATGACATCTGCACTGCCACATCCAGGGCACACCAAAAGCAGGGCTGGTCCCTTGAGGTGCCTTTTGGGGTCCCCCATGTCCCTCTGATGCCTCCTAATCACCCCGTGCCTGCACATACCAAGGACACAACAGGGCTGGTTCTTTGGAGTCCCTTGTGGGGTCCCCCATTCCCCATCATTCCCCATGATGGCCCTTGATATTCCTGAACTAGCTCACACCTGAACACACCAAGGGCAGGGCTGTTCTCTCGGGGTGTCTCCCATGTCCTGTGGTGGCCCTCAATGTCCCTCCATCACCCCCCAGCTGCCCACACCAGGGGCAGGACTGGTCCCCAGGGGTCCCTTGCAGCATCCCCCATTGCTGACCCTCTGATATCCCCCAGTCACCCCCTGGACTGAGCATCTTGGTGGTCCCCAAACCCCCTTGGGCTGTTCTCTGGGTGGCTCATGCCCATCCCTGCAGGAGTGGAGCGAGGAGCTGGGGCGGCTGGCGGGGGCACGGGCAGCCAGCTGCCTGGAGGGCCCTGCTCCACCACCAGCCCCACAGCTGGGCTGGAGCGAGGTCCTGCTGCCAGCTGGCGCCGGCGGCTTCGGAGCCGTGCTGGAGCTCTGGTTTGCTGAGGGACAACGCTATGACTACAGGACGGGGCGCTGCACTGGCAATGCCACCTGCCGCCATTACACCCAGGTGGGCACGAGGGGCATGGGGGCGCTGCCGGGGTCCAGGGCCCCAGTGACAAATGCTCTCCCACAGCTGGTGTGGGCCACAGCGGGGCAGCTGGGCTGCGGCCGGCACCGCTGCCCTGGCCCCCAGGGCCCCAGCGAGGCCTTCGCCTGCGCCTACTCGCCGGGGTAAGGGGCTGCAGGGTGGGGCTGGGGCGTGGTGGGTGTGGCTGCGAGGGGTGGAGCTTAGCGATGTGGGTGGGGTCTCAACCGGGTGCATCCAGGTAGGGACATGGGTTCACCTATGGGATGTGTGGCGGGGGAGGGGGCGGAGCTTGTCCTGATGATGGGTGGGGCTGTGCACTGGAAGTGGGTGGGGCTGAGTGTTGTGGGTGGGGGTTTGAAACGCAAATAGGGCTCTGTTTTGGAAGTGGGGAGGGGTTTGGATGTTGTGGGCGGAGTTGAGTGTGGAAGTGGGCAGGGCTGAGTGCTGTGGACTGAATGGACTGCTAGAAGTGGGTGGGGCTGGGGAATAAAGGCAGGGTGCTGATTTAGAAATGGGTGTGGCTTTGCAATGTGGGTGTGGGCTTGCCCCAGAAAGGGGTGTGGCTTGCCCGGGTGGGTGGGGCATCTTCCTCCAGCTGCCTGTGGGGCTAGGGGCAACTGGGAGGTGGCTGGGACGCCCATCCTGCCCTACAAGCAGGGACCCTGGTGCTCCCTCTGCACCGCCGGCCTCTCTGGCTGCTTCAAGTCCTGGGACCACAGCGGCGGGCTCTGCGGTGAGTCCCCCCTGTCACCATGGCCCCTGCATGACCCTGGTGACACTGCCTCCACCCCTGATGCCCTCACCGTCACTCTGGTGTTTCCAGAGGTGCCCAGGAACCCCTGTCGCATGAGCTGCAGGAACAGTGGGCACCTCGACATGGGCAGCTGCCAGTGCGCCTGTCCCCCCGGCTACACGGGCAGGTACTGCCAAGGTGAGAGGGCACCGTGCACCTTCCATAGGTTTGTGCATGGCTGCTGCAGGGCGTGTGTGTGCAGGGGGGGTGCAGTGCCTGCAGGCGCAGGGTCAGTGCAGGGCATGCATGGGCAGGGCCATGCACAGGGGGAGCAGCGCAGGGTGGGCAGGGGCTGCCGAGCCCCCTGACAGCTAATGCAGTGCTGTGCCCACAGTGAGGTGCAGCGGGCAGTGCCTCCATGGAAAGTTCCGGAAGGAAGAGTGTTCCTGCCTTTGCGACGCGGGCTACGGTGGAGCGGAGTGCGGCAGTGAGTCTGCGCCCACCTGCACTGCTGTGGGGTGGCATCAGGGATCCATAGGCAGGGGACCCCAAAGTGGGGCAAAGGGTCCTCTGTGGGCCCAGCTGTGCCGGCACAAGGACCCACCCGCTCCTGCCTGTGCCCCCAGCAAAGATCCGTTTCCCCTTCCATGCTTGTGACGTGCGGATAGACAGCGACTGCTTCATGGTGTCCCCTGAAGCCGACACCTACTATGGAGCCAAAATTAAATGCCAGGTGAATTCCTGGGGTGCAGCAAGCGTCTCTGTGCAGCTGAAAAGTGCCACCTATGCTTGCGGCTTCCCTGGGCATCTCTCCTGTGCCTGGTGCCGTGCTTGGCCATGCAGGTGGGGCAGACTCACTCCCTTCCCCACAGGAGAAGGGAGCGATGCTGGCCCAGATAAGAAACCAGAAGGTTCAGGACATCCTGGCTTTCTACCTCAGCCGCTTGGAGATGGGTAACAGGGTGACAGACACCGATTTTGAGACTGGAAACTTCTGGATCGGTGAGAAACAGCAGTAGGCAGGGTGCAGAGTGTCCAGGGTGCTGGCAGACATGCCAACCCACCTCCTGCTCCCCCAGGTCTCACCTATAAGACATCCAAGGCTTCCTTCCGCTGGGATGTGGGTGAGCCATCCTCGTTCACCAGCTTCGCTTTTGGGCAGCCAGACAACCAGGGGTAAGTGGATCTGGAGGACACCGAACTCTGCATGGTGTCACTGCTGACTGGCTTCACCACCATCCTGGTGGGACACAGGTTTGGGAACTGTGTGGAGATGCAAGCGTCAGCCGCCTTCAACTGGAACGACCAGCGCTGCAAGACCCGAAACCGGTACATCTGCCAGTTCGGTGAGTGAGCGGCTGGGAGCCCTCCCGTGCTTTCCTGGCTGTGCTGGGCCCTGGACGTGCCAATCCCTGGCTCTGCTGGGTCTGTCCCTTGTTGCCAGCCCTGCCCAGACCTCAGTGTCTCTCCTGAGCTGAGAGGTACTGACTCTACACCTGCCATTGCAGCCCAGGAACACATCGCCCTGTGGCAGCGGGACCCCTGAGCTGGTAGCCCTGGGAACTGGCCAGCGCTGGCTGCTGTGCTGAACCTATGGCTCAGGAGGACCCTGGTGCTGTGCCGAGCCCGGACCGTGGCTCAGGAGGATCTCTCCACAGCTCACTTGTGCAGGGAATGAGGGGCTGAGGGGACCCATGGCACTGGGAGCTGGCAAGAAGGGGTGTGCTGTACGTCAGCATCCCTGAAACAGCATCTTCTTCTGCCCTTCACCTTCCTCTGTCACTATCACTCTGCAACACTCTGGGCAGGAGATGTCCCTGCAACAGCCAGGTACAACAGCATCCTTCTCCAAAATTGGCAGCTGAGCTGTGTCTGGACTGTGGTCTCAGTGAGATGAGGGGCCAAGGGACCTCTTTGGGGGTGCAGACCTTGGCACAGCTCAGGGTGAGGACTGGCCTCAGTTCTGAGCCACCATCCTGACCTGTGCGAGAACACCCCAGCCTGGTGGGTTCCCCACCATCACCTGGTCCTTCATCATGATCATCATCCTCATCATCATCATCATCATCATCATCAGTCTAGTCATTAATAAAGACTCTCCCTCCCTTGGGATGAGAAGTTTGTCTCTTTTTCCTCCCCCAAGCCCACCAGACTCTCCCTAGCCACAGCCCACATCCTGCCTGCACTGGGCGGTACCTTCAGTTTCATCTCTGGAGTGGGTTCTGGGGTTGCAGGAGCCAAGGCCAGCCTTGGCTGAACTCATCTTCAGCATATGGAGTTGTTTTGGAGGGGCAGTGTTAGCCAAGAGCTGCTTCTTCCAGCCCCAGGATGGCCCCAAGCCACAGCACCTCGTGTGCTGGGTGCAAACCCGTGCCCTCAGCACTGGTGGGTGTCAGTGGGTGCTTTTGGAGGGGACATGTCACTGCCCTCCTCCTTTCATAACAGCCTGCTCCAGTGCTGGGCTGGGGTGGGAATTAAAATGTCCTCAGCCAGGGCGTTTCGTGGCCTGTTGGTTGTGCCCTGTCTCAGCCGAGGGAAGGCAGCATCCTCATCGCTGGGCTGGGCTTGGGGCTCCAGGCAAACTGGGTAAACTCAGGGTGAAACTGAGCCGGTGGCCAGGAGGGCAGGGTCTGGCAGGTGGGAGGTGGCAGGAGGATGGAGGTGAAAAGGAGCCTGGAAGGATGAGGGTGAGGCTGGAGATCCCGAGGGCAGAATCCAGCAGGTGAGGCAGGCGGATGGAGCTGGAAGGAGCACACCGAAGATGAGGCTGATGATGGAGATTCCGAGGGCAGGGTCCAGCAGGTGGGGCAGGAGAACGGAGCTGGAAGGATGAGGATGACGATGAGGGTGAGGATGGAGATCCCGAGGGCGGGGTCCGGCAGGTGGGAAGGGGCGGGAGGATGGCGAAGGAAGGAGCCCAGGGAAGATGAGGTTGAGGCTGGAGATCCCCGGGGCAGGGTGAGCCCGGTCCCCGCGGTGCCGGCAGTGGCGCGGGCAGGGACAGGCAGCGGGACTGCCACGGACCCCGTGCGGGGCGCGGTGTCCCCTGCCGCGCCGCGGTGGTGCGGCCCGCGGCCCCCCCGCCCG